>JAUMHM010010837.1:0-17598 GCA_032362435.1 Melikaiella ostensackeni
CAAACTTAAAGTTGACGAATATGATGTCATTAGAAAGGACCCCTGAAACTTCTGGCACGAAAGTCAAGGTTTGTTACCGGAAGCTCCTATGCCAGCTGCATCTCCGTGGAAGTCATCACAGGGGTGACGCTAGGATTGGGACATCCGGTAACTAATATGACTTCCGGCCCAGTTCGATCTGGGGTCCTTTTCAGAGACTTCAAGAATATTCAGTTTGCAAAAATGTAGTGAACTTCGAAATCGTTAGTGTGGTAGCACTGATATTATGGCTGAAGCGAAGCTTGCAAAGCCATGCAGGACATGTGTCAATAAATTCTAATTAGAAAATGGAATAGTAATATAATAAGGTAAGTGCAAATTGTTATTTATATGGATAAATGAATTTAAAAATTCTGTCTCTAAATGCATTGAAAGTAGGGCAATCATTTTTGCAGTTAAAGTTTATGAAAAGTTGCTTACGATGAACCGCGAGTAAAACCTAACCTCAAAGTGTTAATTTCATTAGGGACCCAGTTTTTGTGAATTAGAAGTTATAGCACAAATTAATTAAGTTTTTACTAATATGATTAATGCTTTAATGTTGATAATTTATGAGATTTTATGTTGATAATTCTGAACATTATTTTTAACCACACTGGGTTGAAAATTCATTTGGATTTATGCACTGTTCCGATTTTACTTATTCTTAATAAATGTTTCAAACTTCAAAGAGTTCATTGTCACGTTTGTTCAAAACGATACTTTACTTATTCTAAATAAAATAAATGTTTCATGCTCCAAAGAGCTTGTTATCACGCCCATTCAAAACGATATTAATTCTAAGTACTTCAAAAAAATTGGTTCAACAAAATCATATGTTCGTGTAATAAGTTTATTAATGTTCCGTTCCATAATTCAAAACAATCTTTCTTTACGATTCGTTAGATAGTTGTGTATATCTAAAACAAACAATTGTAAACGATTTCTGTGATTTATGTCGAATAAAAATCTATGCTCAGAATCTTCGTTAATTGTTTTTAAAAATTATTTTCATTAAATTCCATTTACCAAAAAATGTTGTCAATAATTTAGAATGCCTCTTATTGATGTTATTGTGTACTTCAATTGTTGCAGGTAATAATATCAATAAACGGTATTACAAATTATTGACAACATTAATAAGTACAATATTTCAAATTCAAATATCCCGCCCGCACGCGCGCTTGCGATTTTAGTTTCCCCAGTTCTCACATAAGCGCACATGTCGCTCTGTAAGCGGCCATATTGGAAATATTTGTTTCCAATTTTTATCACGCAGCTTCACCCTTATGTTGTGACGTTTGAAAAATATTATTTTCAAAGTTCGAAACGTTTGAATTCTGAAAAATAGATTTTTAAAAATGTTATTATATATACATTTATGAAATTTTAATTTTGTTAATTATTTAAAATATTTCACAACAATTATTTTTTAAATCTTTCAATTTTCATATTTTTACTTTCAAAATCTTGGCAACCTTGACGAATGTTATACAACTCCAGACATCGCATCGATATCGTAAAGATCGTAACTCCACTTTGAGCTTCAAAGCTGAAAATAAATCATAATGTCACGCATTACTAAATGAACGATTACGAAATTTCGTCAAGATTTATTTAGTATATTATTCATTTTCTCATTTTATATGAATACAAAAGTCCTATTGTGATCCCGGCTAAGGTATTGGGTGTGAGACAAGCCAGTACTTGAGTACCAAGTTTTCTACAAAATTGTTAAAAGTCCAAAAGTACTAGAAAAGTCTAATTTCATTTTTTAGAAATTTTCAAAAGTGCTGGTGATATTTATGTTCCAAAAAAGTACTGCTGATAAATAGAAGTAAGATACGAAAAAAGTCCAAAATACGTCCGTTTTCAGCAGCACTTTTCTGGGACCCCAGTGTCAAAAGCACTTGTAAAAATATTGTTAAAAAAATAAAATGGAACTTTTATAGTAATTTCGTCCCAAAAATTATTTAGGAATTGTAGAAATGTCGATAAAAATGAAATGGGACTATACCGGTACTTCTGTCCTCAAAAATGTTTGGTAACACGGGACATATTTTGATCTTTTTTAGTACTTAAGTCCCCATTTGGAATTCTCAAATTCTCTAAGGAAAGTTGTTACTTAAGTACTGACTTGTCTTACACCGAGTGCTTTAGCGGGACTTCTATCAGGATCACAATGGGATTTTTGTTTACTCGGGTGGACAGAACTTGTGAGGACTTGAAATTTAATTAGTGAGAAATTCCTATGTTTTGTATTTCAGATTTTGAATTCAAATGGCACAGCCTATCGTATTTTCAAAATAGTTCTCAGCATGCTCACGGTGGCGCCACTTGTTACATAACCTCTTAGTAACCTCGAAATGTTTCAGATTAAATCAAGTCAATCTTATTAAACTCTGAACCCAGAATAATCTACAAATGAAAAAGATCTGTATGGTTTCACATAACAGTTGTATTTTACAGTTCAGTATTGCCGACTATATTCTGTACAATTCATTCCAAGTTCGGTTCAACTGTCAAAACCCATACTTGCGATCCTATTCGGGTTGGGTTCGGATACTTTGAAATGATTTCACATTTTTCAGTCTCTTAAAAATATATATACAGGATTAGTAACGGCGCCAATTTTATTTAATGTCAGAAAATCATATTGATTCTTCAAAAATAGGTGAACAATACGACAATGCACTGTGGTACATATTTAAGTAATTTCTCCGGTAAGAAGGCTTACATTAAAAGGTATTGGAAAATTTCCTGCATCCAATGGTAACATGAAAAATAATGAATTCTTTTGAATGCCCTTTTTTTCCTCGCGTTCGAATCTCTATAGCCTTATATTAAAGATTATCTCTTGAGCTGAATCCTTTCCTGTATCCAGCGGCGACAATATTTTTCTGAATACTTTTGGATAACACAAAGCAACCGTGAAATAGAACACATTTCGCTACTTTTATTTACTGTTTTTCGAATAATAATGAGGTAAACAGCTTTTTAAAACACAGTATTGGTTATCTTACATTGTCAGGATTAATTTCCAAACAAATATAGCTGGGGTGAAAAAATTTCTTTAATTTTTTTATCATGATTTGATATTTTTTTAATTGATAATATTTGAATAAATCGAATTTTTTACGATAAAAAAATGTATTGTTGTGTACAATCCTACTAGATTTTGTAAATATAATGCTTTTGGAGCGCATTCTGATGCGTCAAACGAAAATTGTGTTTTTAATTTATTTGAGGTTACGTTTGGTAGCTCCGATCGGCTTTCAAAGGAATTGGAATCTTAATATTTTCACTGCCTAATGAGGATTGAGAAACGGAGGACAGAAAAGGCATTCCTCGGGATTGAAAATTTTCAATACCTTTTGATGATTCTAATGTCTAACGAGAAAAATAATTTTTAACAAGTAGTTGAACTTCCAAGCAAGTAGTTGTATTTTCAACCAAAGCGATCAATTTTCAACCAAGAAGATTAATTTTCTACTTAAAAAAGCGACTTTTCAACAAATTATTTGAATTTACAATCTGTTTTGACTGAGGATGCAACTATTTTGTTGAAAATTTGTCTTTTTCGATAAATTCAACTGCTTTCGAATTTAAATAAAAATGTTTTTCAGTTGGAATATCAATTATTACATTTTTGAATGAGAATCCATTTTTTTTTGTAGAAAATTCAACTACTTGGTTGAAAGTTTCACCAATTGTTTGAGAATTAATTTTTGTTCGTTTGAATATTCATTATTTTAGTTGAAAATTCATCTGTTTGGTTGAAAATTGAGATATTTTGTCGAAAAGTAGTTTTTATTTCATGAAAATTAATTTTTCTTGCTGATAATTCAACTATTCCATTTTTGTCTGAGGATTCAACTATTTTGTTGAAAATTCGTCTTTGTTGGATGAATTGAACTATTTCGGAAACTGTCCGAAATTCGTCTTTTTGGCTTGAAAACTTCACAATTTCCATAAATTTCATCTGTTTCGATTAAAAATGCAACTATTTGATTAAAAGTAGACCTTTTGTTGAAAATTCGTTTTTTTGGTTGACATCATTTCTCTACACAATTTTAAAATGTTGATTGGTTACAATAATTTTTATTGTGCACAACTAACAGTGAAATACAAAGGAGATTTGCTGAAGAAAGTCTAACCGTGGAATCACCACGTTCGAAATTTGCTTATGAAAATGAATCCAAATATTTCATGAACTAATTTTGTATCTCAGATGCCACTGTACTAATTTTGATTGATTCTGAGTCTATTTAAAATGTTTGCGGAAAGATAAAAAATTAACTTGTAAAAATGACAATTTTTTTCACTTTATTTGTTAAACAGAAGTGCAATAACGAAGAATTTGAAAAATGAATTTTATAATTCTCTTTGGAATTTAATTAAAAGTATGTATTTCGAAAACAAAATATCGAACTTGATTCGGAACTCTGAACATTAGGCTCTTAAAACAAATTTTGACGTTTCGCCCCACTGTGGTGCGCCATGAAGTTAAGGAAGGCGGTTTTCGGGAAATTTAAGTTTGGTTGAATGAGTGCAATGCGTATCAGCAAAAATTTAAGTGAACCAGTGTAACTGAATTCAAAAAATTCAATAATTTCGGTGTTCATTTTCTTTAAATAAAGAATACAGTTTCTGTTTTTTAATAGAATCGTGGAGAGTAAGGGGGGAGTATAATATCCTAGGGGCGCTATTTTACTAAAGCCGGCCCTAACAACTGAGCGAGAATCTCGAACGGTCACCCATCCGAACTTTTACCGCGCCCATCCGTGCTCAACTTTCGAGATCTCGACGACGAGTCGAGAATCATCACTCAGCTACTGCCGTTAGTTAACTCGAGATACTTCAAATTGTCATTAAAACTAATGCTACAAGACAAAAATTGAAGTTTTCTTCGCTATTGTCTAGTCTTTCCTCATTTTTTTCAATTGCTAACTGAAAATAATGTAATTAGATTTCTTGTTAAAGAAAGATCATTCAAATTTGTTGTGTATGAAAATGTGGTAGAAGAGTCATGTGAGAAATTATCTGTTTATGAGTGTTGATTTTCCCTTGAATTGAGTGTCACATTTACTTTTATCAAAATCGGTTTTACAAAAATAATTTCACTATCATGCACGGCTGCCTTTCAACCTTGTCCTCTTTTTGCGCATCCAAGAGCTTCTTTCGTTTGATGCATCGTGACTACAAATCTCGAAAAGTCATTTGATCTTTGGCTGTAAATCTGACTTGAATAAAAAGATAGAGAGGGATTCTGATTAAGTATTTTATTGCATCATAGAATTTAAATTAAGCTTTATAAAAAGCGTGATGTGAAATACTCAAATGCATTTGAGAAGAAAAATGCATCTGATTTTATGCTGGACTAATTCAATAAGAATGAAAAATTGAAATGACAGAGAAATGACAGTGAATTTATTTTTTTAATAAGAATTTTACAAATTTTTAGAAGAAAAATTTATCCATCTACTTGAAATATCATAATTAAGTTCACAAGAAGATTCTGAACCTGTTGGAGATTAAGCTTCTTACAGATTTTTAAGGTAAACAATTGAACTTATTCAATTTGAAAGCCTGTAGTAAAAAAGAACCAAAAAAACACCCTTTCACCTGTGAAAATAGAGGAAATAAGGGAATTTTTCACGACAATAGGGGAATGAATTCTCTTGAATAAAATTAATGCACGTTATATTAAATGTAATTTAAAACGCTTTAAATTCCTAAACGTTCAAGTGAAAATATTAGATTCTCAACAAAAAATCTTATACTATAAAGGATGATTATTTAACCAGATAGTTGAATCTTCATCCAAAAAGAATAATTTCCAACAAAAAATCGAAAAGTTAATATTTCAGTTAATACAATTAACCTTAAAAACGTAAAAAAAAGATTTTCGACAAAATATTACATTTTGAATCAAAGAGAAGAGTTTTCCACTAAAATGATGGGAACCAAATAGATGAATTTTTAACAAAGTAGTTTAACTTTCGACCAAGTAGTTAAATTTTAAACCAAACAAGATAAATTCTCAACGAAAAATTTAATAGCTGAATATACAACCAAAAAAGATTTCTCAGTCAAGAGAGAAAAGAAAACTTCGAGCAAATCGTTGAATTTCCAAGCCAAAAAGAGGAATTTTTTATTAAATATTCAAATTTTTAACCAAAAATATTGATCATCAAACGAAAAAATGAGAATTTTTAACAAAATACATGAATTTCAAACCAAATACATCAATTTTCAACTAAAAAAATCAGTTTTCTTTTAAAAATTGAGTAAATAAACTTTCAGTTAACAAAAATATTTTTCAACTGAAAAAAGGGAATTTTCAAGAAAATATTAAAATTTTCAACCAGAGAGATAAATCTTCAACCAACAAAATGAATTTTTAACAAAGTAGTTCACCTTGCAACCAAGTAGTTGAATTTTTAACCAAAGAAGATGAATTCACAACGAAAAATGTGATAATTGATATTTAAACGAAAAAAGATTTTTATTTTCATTCAAAAATAGTTGCATTCAACCAAAACGGATGAATTCTCATCAAAATATTTGAATTCGTAACCAAGAGAGAATAATTATCAACCGAGCAGTTGCATTTCCAACCAAAAAATATATAATTGCTACCAAAATACATGAATTTGCAACAAAAGAGTTGAATTTTCAACCAGAAAATATAAATTTCTAGAAAAAGAGATAATTTTCAACAGAATATTTGAATTATTCATCAAAATAGTTGCATTTTTAACAACAGAGTTGAATTTTCAAGCCAAAGAGACGAGTCGTCCACAAAGCGGTTGAATTTTAAACTCAGAAATTTAAATTTTCAACAAAAAAAGTTAATTTTCAATCCAATCGTTGATTTTCCATCAAAATAGTTGAATTCTGAACCCAAAAGGACGAATTTCCAATAAAACAATTTAATTTTTGACCAAAAAGGATGACTATTTAACAAATTTGTTGAATTTCCAACAAAATAATTGAATTTGCAACCAAATATTAAAAATTTTCACCAAAAATATAATAGTAGACCTTTCAACCAAAAAGCATGGACTTTCAACCGAAAATAGTTGGATTTTCTTATTGGCTTCTATCAATGCAGTTCGCATATGAGTAGAAGTGTTACTTAGGAAATAATGTTAATTTTCAATTGCAAACTTTTTATTAAATAAAGTAGTTGAAGGCTTTTATTCAATTTTAAATTCTATTCAAATATGTTTCAGTCTGAAATATTCCATTTTTAACTTATTCAATTAAAAATTTAAAAAATATAATAACAACTTTTTAATATTAACAATATTTGACTGTTCATCTAAAATGAGTAAATTCATCAAATATTCAAAACTAACCTACTTCAAACAGAATTGTTTGAAGTAGAAAGCCTTGAATCATTAAAATTTCACAGTGCTGAATTTAAACATTAAACATTACAATTTTTATTGTTTTATTTTTAAGTATTTTTAATTTGGAAAAGGTGTTGAATTTTAATGCCTAAACGACAATTGAACAATTAATAATTTGTAACGACTTGAAATTAAATTAATTTAACTTCTAGTTTAAAAAGTGTTCAGTTTAAAAAAACAGGTAAATTATATTTTTCAATCAGAAATCTTTGAATTATTTAATTTATGTCATTTAAAAAATTTTAATCTTTCAGATTAACGGCATTTAATTTATAATTGTTTAATTGCAAAATATTAAAAGATCGAGTGCTGTAACTTGCAGTTCAGTTTTGATTACTTCAAGTGAAAAAAATTTCAGCATTAACAGTTCGAACTTTTTAATTTCAATGACCGTAGAAAATTTTTGCGAACTTACTTTAATCAATATCATTTAATTTTTCAAAACTAGCCAGTTTTATCAAATAGATTTCTTCTCATAGATAATATTTGAACATAAGTATATTTTTGCCTTCAAAAGCGATCACGTTAATAATTTCTAAGAAACAAATTTTTATAATAATGTCATGAAAAAGCAAAAACTCAAAGAAAGGGGTAAGTACAAGAATCTAAGCAATATTCTATAAAAGTTCATTGAAAAGTGATAACTTTTAGTACTTTAATAGCCGTCCTTGATCCTCATTTATGCAAATCGCGAGGAGACGAAACAAATGAGTTGTTTTTTTACATTAGAAGAAATCTAATCTTGAATGTATTCTAGCTGAAATATATATTTGTGAGGATCGAGCACGTGGCATTTCTTATTTTCTTGTTATTATTATTTTGATTTTGAAACAGGCAAAGGAAATCAGAAAAATTAATAAGAATAACATGAACATTTTTGAAATTTATTCAAAAATTCTAGATTTTTCAATTTTAAGGACAGAAAGTCCCAATTATTTCTCAAATACTACTTTTTATAAGGAAACAACTTTTCAAAATTGAATTTCTAATTTCTTCATATAAGTACAAAAAAATGTCTAAACGTCAAGGAAATTCTTATCTACCTTTTCAACTCAATATGTTCAAATTATGATAGAGGGCTTTTCCTGAAGTATATTAGTCATATTACCTTTCTTAATTTTTTTTTGAATTGAGGGATTTTTAATAATTCAATAAATGATAAAGGAGCAAGATTTTCATTTTTCGATAAAACTGATTTCAATAATAAACCTTCAATTTTTAATTTCATTAAGGAATTTTCATTTACAATATTCCGCTCAATTTCATAAAGTTGTTGAAAAATAATCTTAAAGAAAATAATTTTATTTTTTATATGTGCAATCAATCTGGAAACAAAATTGATGTTTATTTGATTATTTATCCTTGAGCAATAGATGCTTAGATAATTCATAATAAGACATATTATTATGATATGTTCTCAAAATGTTGACAATATATACTAATCACACAGGTTGACAATAAAAGTGCAACATTGACGAAACCCATTCTTTGCCGTAGATTTTTGCTCTCTGCAACCCATATATCAGATAGCGAAATCTTTTTTTTTAGGTCATATTTTGAGATCTCAACAAAAACATCTACGATGAGAAAAATTCCCTCAAGTGAAAAATTATCAGTACAATCAACATATTTCGTGAAATTAAAGTTGGGCAAGTAATCTTAAAAGATATATAAATTTCAAAATGTATTGAATATATAATATGACAGAAATTTTGAGAATGTATTCAGAGGGGAAATAAGTGAAAACTTAGCGAGATTATTATTCTCAAAATTTATATAATTTCATGAAGTTATTACATTTCAAGATCCAGATAGCTTTTAAAATTAATTGGCAAACTTTAATTTCACAAAAAATGTTGATTGTACTGATAATTTTCTGCTTGGAGGAATTTGTCGCATCGTAGACGTTTTTTGTTAAGATTTCACTTTTTCTTTAATAAACATTTTTATTGAATAAAATAACCGGATTATAGTAATAAAATTATGCAGTACTCAACACAACATGGCCCATATAATAATTATTGATATTTACATCATAATTGAAAACATAATTATAAACAGTTTTTTCATTTATATCACACACTAGCACAACACATAATGATTATTAACCGTATGGGTTAACAATTATTATGAAATTTTTAGACGAATTGGTTGAAAATTGTAGGCTACAGGTCAACTTAACTGATAAAAATCGAATTTTTGGGCATAAAAAGTGAAATATTTCGAGAAATAATTAATGAATCAAAATTTTCTAAGAAACATCCCTAGAGCTTCGTCTAGTCTATTCATTCTGCAATTCTCAGACGAATCTACTAAATATTGTACCCCACAGATTGCCTGAAATGCTGAAAAATTCGAATTTTGGACATAAAATTTGAAATACCTCTGGAAATACTCAATGAATCAAAATTTCCTCATGATGGTTCCCGGCAATTCATCTATTTAACTTATCTTGAAATTTCTAGACGAATCCGTCGAATATTGTAGGCTACAGGTCGACTGAAATGCTCAAAATGATACATTCTTCATGTTTCCTTAATCTGCTGTGTCCAGTTTCTAAAAATTGAGCAAATGTTTATACACAAATGTTATTTTTCAGCAATTATTTATTGATCTCAAGAGGTTTATTCTAATCGATGAAAAATTGGCTATAACATCCACGAAAGAGGCTAAGTGCATAGATAATTTGAGATAAGATAATCGCGGTTTTTACTTGGCAGCGATTCACTACCGCGAACCTTGATAGATGAGGTCAAATGTGCTGAAAATCAGGTTGATGACACTTTTTGAACCTAATTTTGTGTATCCCATGACCTAATTTTCGCATTTGCAATCAGAGAATCAAAATCTACGGGAAATGATACGTCTTATCCAGGTCAACTTTTCATGTAATTAACTTAGCTTGCTGCAAATTGAAAGTTTTGAAAGTTTAAGCACTCGAACTCCAAAACAGGTGCTTTAATATTCTCCAATTCATAAGGGCTCTGATTAAATTTTTGAAAATTTGTTGGGAAATTATGCAATTATCAAGAAGAATATTGCTCTTGGTCTTCCATATCATTCTAGAAGTTTTGTCATTTAGCATGACCATCTCAATCATCTCAATTTTGCATGCTATTTCAGAAAAATGTATTATGGGACAGCATAAATTGAAATTGTGAGATGTTGGGAACAGTTTGAGTAACACAATATGCAATTAACACATTTAGCTCATGCTTTACTAACAAGTATTTGTACAGTGTACACAAAATTCATAAATCTCTATTTCTCTTTAGAGTTAGGTGCAATGTTAAGAACACTCGGAGAAAATCTACCAGCAGTACCAGCCTAAGAGACTTTCGTTCCTCGTGATATGGCCCAGTTTATTATATCTCGGAACACTTCTTCATAAAAAATAATACTAATATTTGAGGATACAACATATTTATAGAAACAAACCGCGATGCTGTTCTCAAAGCACATCTTTTTCCTGAACCTCTAAAAGGAGTTGAAATTATAACCCTGTACATTTATTTACGAATGCCAGGTAACCATGTTGTTACTGCAACTCTACGCAGTTCCTCTGACGAATTCCTTATTGGATAGGATTCCCTGGGAATCGAGTTGCTTTATCAGTGAGCGTTTTTCTTTACCAGTTTGGTTCCTGTTTTTTATAAGCGAATCTAGGAACACTTCTTCATAAAAAATTGATACTAATATTGAAGAATACAACATATTTATAGAAACAAACCGCAGCGCTGTTCTCAAAGGATACCTCCTGCCTGAACCTCTAAAATGATATGAAATTGCAACCTTGTACATTTATTTACGAATGCCAGGTAACCATGCTGTTAATGGAACTCTACGCAGTCCCTCTGACGAATTCCTCTTTGGATAGGATTCCCTAGGAATCGAGTTATTTCATCAGAGCGCGTTTTTCTTTACCAGTTTGGTTCCTGTTTTTTATGAGCGAATCTCCGAACACTTCTTCATAAAAAATAATACTAATATTTGAGGATACAACATATTCACAGAAACAAACCGCAACGCTGTTTTCAAAGCACATCTTTTTCCTGAACCTCTAAAAGGAGATGAAATTACAACCCTGTACATTTATTTACGAATGCCAGGTAACCATGTTGTTACTGCAACTCAACGCAGTTCCTCTGACGAATTCCTTATTGGATAGCATTCCCTAGGAATCGAGTTACTTCATCAGTGAGCGTTTTTCTTTACCTGTTTGGTTCCTGCTTTTTATAAGCGTATCTAGGAACACTTCTTCATAAAAAAATGATACTAATATCGAAGGATACAACATATTTATAGAAACAAACCGCGACGCTGTTCTCAAAGCCCACCTTTTGCCTGAACCTCTAAAAGAAGATGAAATTACAACCCTGTACATTTATTTTCGAATACCAGGTAATCATGTTGTTACAGACACTCTACGCAGTTCCTCTGACGAATTCCTCATTGGATAAGATTCCCTAGGAATCGAGTTAATTCATCAGTAAGCGTTTTTCTTCACTAGTTTTGTTCCTGTTTTTTATAAGAGAATCTAGGAACACTTCTTTATAAAAAATAATACTAATATTTAAGGATACAACATATTCACAGAAACAAACAGCAACGCTGTTTTCAAAGCACATCTTATGGCTGAACCTCTAAAAGGAGATGAAATGACAACCCTGTACATTTATTTACGAATACCAGGGAACCATGTTGTTATTGGAACTTTATGCAGTTCCTCAGATGATTTTCTTACTGGATAGGATTCCCTAGGAATCAAGATATTTCATCAGACCGCATAATACTCCTATCTGGATTTACAGAGAAAACTGGGACGTTAGGAACGATTGTTCTCATTATAGCAATTTATTATTATATCAATTGTTATTATTTTCATTATTATATTGAAGAATTATAGATGTTGAGAATTTGGCTACTATCTCACATATTCTAGATATTTTTGCATATCCTTCCCAATTTTTTCATTCATGTGAGGTCGGAGAGAAATGGATGGTCAATTTGAACATCCAGAGTATCATAACGTTTGAGGGTCTACTATAGGACAATTTTCTAGATAGTCAATTTCACGTTGAAAATCCAAAAGAAAACACTTTATTCGCGGGACAAGTAACTCCAGTTTGACTCTTTGTGGATAGTTGAAATGGTTGAAAACAATGATGTTCGAATCGATCATCCTAGAGAGTTGACATGATCATCTTGGATAGTGTGACTATGTCGACAAAATTATAGAAGAACTGTCTGACCATCTAGAAGGCCAGACTGACTTTCCAAATTTTTGCTATCTTATTTTGACCCTCCATTTTTCCGTTCAAAATCCCAAATTGGAGATGTCAAATCCTAGTATGTCTATATCGAATTAAGATTTGATATCTAGACACTAACCAGTAATATCCATTTTTCAAGTAGTATGCAGCAAAAAAATTCTAAGATGTAGAGAAAAAAAACGTTAATATGAAAATGGTATACTCTATTGCCGAGTGGAAACATCATTCTCTGAAAATTTTTTTCTCATTTTTTTTTCTAATTCTCATTCATTCTCATCATTCTCAATGAATTTTATTTCAATCTTTTCAATTATTCATTTATATACATTACTTTTACATTTGCGTCATTTATGACAGAAGGTATTCGATTCATGTGAAAATGGAATTATCCATTTTTTCTCAACCTGCGAATTTTGGCCCACAGCGACCACATTATTCATTACTGTCATTAGACAGTACTTGATAAGAGCAGCAAAACTGCCTAAAGAACCATCCCTATAGAGGCTTTCGTTTTTGTGATATAATGTTATAAAGAAATCATTGAATGAAAGTCATTATTCATGATTCGCAATGTTTAGCTCTTTAAATCCATAGTTTTGGAATAAAATGTGAGATAAATTAATTTTTTATTCTTATAAGCAAGTTTATAGTTTGTCCACTTTTTCAATGAATAGCCTTTATTTTTGTTCACGGAATCAGTAAACAAGTCGCATCGATTACTGCTCGCTATGGTATTTTGAAAATTGCAACAATTGCTTACTATTTAAACAATATTTTTAAACGAATTCACAGTTTATCTATTTTTCTCTGTTTGATAATATAAAAATTATGTCTTAACATGAAACACATATTTATATGTACCTATTTTCGGTCGATTTTTTGTTGAATTTGTTACTTCATAATTAGGACATCCTGCAAGTTTTACGCTGGTTAAATCAATTTTGCAGCTAGGAGCATTTTTTATCAAATCGAGTATTCTCATTTTTTCTCTGTTGTGATATTTTACATTAACTCTAAAAAAAACATGTAAAAATATCTCGTTATTTTCATTGGAAAAAAACTCACCCACGCAAGACTCACGCGCGCCAAAAATTTCGATACCGAAAACTGACAACTGCAGACAGACAGAAATCGTACTTTATTATTATTAATTCAAAACAGGAAGAAGAAATCAGAAATAATAATAAGAATAACATGAATAGCTTCAAAAACTTTTAAGACTCTAGATTTTTCAATTTTAATGACAGAAGGTCCCAATTATTTTTCAGGTGCTACTTTCCATAAGGAAACAACTTTTCGAAATGGAACTTATAATTTCTTGATATGAGTACAAAAAAAATTTCTAAACATCAGGGAAATTTTTTTCAACCTTTTGGAATCTCAATATGTTGAAATAATGAGGAATTTTTAATCAGTGTAAGTTTATGAGATAATGTTATTCACACTGATGAAAATTACACTGTTGTATTTGTTCACAAATAACTTCGGAAAGCCTACAAACTCTGCAATGTTTATGGACTCAGTTTAATGCTGAGATTCTGTTTTTGAATTTCACATACAGTCATTTTAAATTTGAAGGAAATATTATCCTGGCATTAGCCATGATGACATCAAATTGATGTCTTTCATAATTGTATTTCAAAAACCAGTTCAGGCATCTAAAAGATAGAATAATCTGTTATAGAATTGATGTAATTATTTTTGATTGCATTTAAAAATATCATTAAAAAATCAATTCCTCCCTCAAAAATTATATAAAATTAGAAATGATATACTGATCACGTAATTCCAGCTTCTGGCTGACTATACCCATCCATATCTACTGCAAGACTGATGCACACTGCGCAATAAATTCTGGAGAGCTTAATGACATTAATTAATTAATTAATTAGTTTAATTTGCTATGTCGCATTTACAAATGACGATACTTCACTTAAATAACAGATATTAAACAAGAAATTTTTCTATATCGGAAAGAACTGAAGCATGGAAAAATTGAAAATTATAATTGGAATTGGAAACTTTTAATTATTGACAAATATAAAAAAGGAAGTTCTGTATTTACTGTTATGTACGTATGCATGTATGTCCGCGAGTTTCTGGAGAAACGTAAGAGTTTTCGATCAGCCCAGGAAAAAAATATATAAAAAATATAAATGTTAGGATTAGAATTTATAAATTTAATTCAAATATAATGCCGGATTCTTTTTTTTTGTAAATATATTTTCTTCCAGTTTGTTCCATTCGTAAAAATGGATATTGCTATTCCGGACATTACTTACGTTTAGTCAGGCATTGAATTGCGTTAATAACATGAATATACACGTTTTATGTATGGATTCTCTTGCATGCAAACACTAATGCGAACGTTTTATGTGCGAATCAAATCCATGTCCCGACCACGTTAGAGTCACGTGCTTAAAAGCAACAGGCGTGTCACATGGAGCGACGCTCAATAAACAAAGACAATAAACCAAATTGCTCTCTATGATTTACACAGTCTCCGGAAAACACTTCCAGATGTTCCGTATTATCATTTTGTGTTTCATCTGCATAATTAAGCGGTAAAATAAAAAAATATAATTATGACAAAATGATGTATGCATTTATTAATAATTTGTTTATAATTTCACTAGATAACTAACGAATTTTCCGTTTGGAGAATTCTTGAAATTAACAACTTTTTACCTAAAGAAATATTCTCATTACTGTAAACTCTTAAGTTCATTATCTAAATGAATTATTCTTAATTGTATTCAATCAACGATCCCAATTTTCGTAACATAGATAATAAATTTTAAAAATATGTCATCATCTTTATTTAACATTTCAAAAGGGAAATCAATATTAAGTCAAGAATAATGATCAGGCGAGAATTCTTGCACAAAGTCTCAACCTCATTACTGTACGATTGTACACCTCGTTTTCCTAAATCAGGATGTAAATACTGATAAGCACGAAAAGTTTCAATCCCTACATTGTGTGCAATTCTTCGAACAAGTATATTAGAAATCGCTCACTTTCCTTTCGTTAGGAAAGATATAAACTTTATAGTCAGGAGAGAAGTATAATGATTTTTGAAACAATGTCCTCAAAGTCGTCTAATAATTCTGCAATAATTATCATAATAATATAATATATAATATAATAATATGATAATAATTCTAATAAGTCTGAATTATCAATTCATTACCACGGAACTGAAAGTTGTGATCCATTAGTCATAAAGTAAGTCATCATGTCATTAAATTTTCCATTCAAAAAGCTCACAAAGACTGTCTCTTTTTTTCCTTCCACATTTTTTTTCCACGAGCTTCATTTTCATGTTAATGGAAGTGTTTACTGTTTACACAATATGTGCGGGCAACGCGCAGTATAATGGATTAATTGTTCTCATTATATTTACGCGTGTTGACTAGCATGTAGGAAATTACGAATCAAACAGATGCAACAGAAGTTTTAAGAAAGATGTCACAACTTAGGAAAATTAATTAATTAACTAATTAATTAGAAATCATGATACTCAATTTCTTATTTTTATTATCTCTGTTGTATAGTAGAATCATTTTATGGTATGATCATTACTTTTTGAATCTCTCGGAATTCGAATGAATGAAAATACGCTCAGAATCAGTGGAATTAAGAGAGAAATCTGCGACATTCATCATTACACATTCTATTTTTTCCAAAATTGTAGTTTCAAATATTTAAGAACGCAGTTTATTGTTTGAGTATCATTTAGAAACAATGAATACATTCTGCAAAGATTTTGTTTTTCAAAGAAATTTCGAAGATTTGCGTACATCATTTTTAAGGTTCCTTAAGGGCATGTGAAACTAACAATATTATCAATTCAGTTTCTGCATAATTGTGTCAATAATAATAAATGTTTTTCGCTGAAACCTTGGAAAATGGTAAGAAACATGAAGACGGAGGTAAGTAACCTATTTTTGGTTCAATTAATTTAAAAAAAAATTATGAGGTCGATAAGACAAAAATCAACTTTTTCAAAATTATTTAAACAAAAAATAGGCTATTCACCTCCGTTTTCATGTTTCTCACCATTTCTTGAAGTTTCAACGAAAAATATTTATTATTGTGGACACAATTATGCGGAAACTGAATTGCTTATATTGCAAACATCACATGCCCTTAAATTTGATAAAAACTGTTCTCATCGCCTTTAATCTCAAGTGTAAACATGCAGTTGAACTCTGAATGAGTCCAGTTTCAAAGAAATCCTTGTCGGAGATGGTCAGCAACATTAATATAGTTGAAAATCTTCAATAAATTTATCTAAACGTGTTTTTTTTTTTAAATATTTTGTACGCGTAGTGCATCATTTTATTGAAAGTTTCAGTCTTAAACTATTACCTGTAATGCTTGATAAACTGTAGTAGATTCCGTGGAACATCAAAACTTTCGGAATGTTATAGACATTTTCGAAAACTAGTGTGAATGTTTGAAAATTTTGGAAATTTATAAAAATGCTTGCAGCTCTGGGAATCGGAGTAACTTTGGGAGGGTAATTAAAAATAACGGAAATTTCTAAGCTTGGCAAGTTTTGTTGAGAGTAGGGAATTCTTATCAAAGTTCTGAAGTAATGAAGGGTCTTTTTCCATCTTAAAGACCAAACTGTAGGAGACTGGTGCCCTCCTCAGTACAGAACATAAACCGAACATGACTCTTCTGGTTCTGGCTTTGTATCCATACTTTCCGTTGAACGACCGAAGTTTGGTCGGACTGACGTTATGAATGGACACTCCACCTTATAACAACTCAGCTGCTCGGTTTAAACATGATTTTATACTTATGGAAAACATTCACCGCATCAAATTGGTAATTGGGGGTAAGCTTTAAATTATGGACGATACATATAATAATGTAGC
>JAUMHM010010846.1:0-17596 GCA_032362435.1 Melikaiella ostensackeni
CTCACATCCCCCCCCCCATACACACGGACCGTATCAGTATTTCAAGGAATTTCACAAGATTTAAAGGATTTTATTGGATTTTCAAGGATTTGAAAGATTTCAAGGGATTTCGAAGATTTTTAGAGATTTGAAAAATTTTTTTAGAGATCTTTAATGAAAAGGTTTAGTTTAATTCAATTTATATTCAAAGGATTTCCAATGATTTCTACTTATTTTAATAGATTTTCATGATTTTTCAAAGACTTGAAGGGATTTCAAGGAATTTCATTGAATTTCTAGAGAACTTTAGGGAATAAATTGAGTTTTATTTCAAGGGATCTCAACTATTTCAAGAGATATAAGGAACTTTTAAAAAATATGAAGGATTTCAAAAATTTCAAGTTATTTTAAAAGGTTTCAAAGAATTTCGAGGCATTTAAAAAATTTCAAAGAAATTTTGTAGGATTATTAAAAATCTCAAGAGATTTCTCTAGAACTTAATTTTAAAGAATGAAATTTTAAGTCATTCCTAGTGATTTCAAAGCAAAGATTTCAAGGTATTTTAAGGTATTTAAAAAAATTTCACAATATTAAAGGGAATTTATTGAATATTCAAGAATTTCAAGATATTAAAAAAATTTCAAGGGATTCCTAGCGATTCTGAAGGTTTCAAAGGATTTCAAGTTATTTCAAGAAATTTTACAATATTTAAAGATTATTATTGAATCTTCGAGGATTTCAAGGGATTTGACAGATTTCTAGAGATTCAAACGGGTTTCTAGAAAACATTAATTAATAAGGTTAATATAATTTATATTCAAGAGATTATGAGTGATTTATACTTATTTTAATGGATTTTTACAATTTCCAAAAATTTCAAGGGATTTTAGCGAATTTCTAGAGAACTTTAGGGAATAAATTAAATATTATTTCAAAGGATTTCTGCGGATTTCAACAATTTCAAGAGATGAAAAAAATTCAAAGGTTGTATGTCAAAGAATTTTATAGAATTTCCAAAGATTTCAAGGAATTCAAAAGAATTTCCCAAGGATCAAGGGGTTTTGAGGACTACCAAGTACATATTTCAAAGATTTTAGGGGTTTTAAAAAATTCCAAGGGATTTCTAGAGAACTTTAGGAAATAAATTTAATTTATTTCATTTTCAAGAGATTTTAAATGATTTCTACAGATTTCTAACTATTGCAAAGATTTCCAAGACAAAAAGAATAAAAGATATCAGAGGATTATTACAGTTTTTAACAGGTTTCAAGGGTTTTAATGAATTAAAAAATATTTCCAAAGGTATCACGGGATTTTAAGAGACTCCAAAGGATTTTTATGGATTTCAATGGAATTTCAAGCGATTTTAAAGGTATCCGGGAATTCACAGATTTTTGCTGTGTAAAGTTCAATTTTGCAGAATCGCCATTTTTGTGTATCCATGTGAGTTTATAAGTGGTCTAAAGTAAATCGTTCCTTTGTATTTTCTCTATTCTTTACATTAATTCCTTCAATATTTTTCTTTCATCTATTCCAATACTGATCATTCTATAATCTCTTTCTATATAATGACTTTGTATAATGAATTTCATGTAATCCATGGAATCCTTTGCAGTCTCATGCAATCTTCTGCAATCTCATGCAATTTTGCAATCTTTTGCAATCCCATGCAATCCCAAGCAATCTTGTAATATTGCAATCTAGCGTACGCAAAAAATCCAAGTGATTAATTCCTCGGTGAAAATTTACTACAGATCAATGGAAATTCGCTAAAATTACAGTCGTGTGAAAATGCACTGTGAATCAGTGAAAAATCACCAAACTTCTATTCTTCAATAACTGACTTTTTGGTACAAAAAGTTACTAAAGTTTTCAGTAACGGTTGCTGAAACTTTTTCCACAGAGAATCTAGTAAAATATTCAAATTTGAATTTGAATTTGAAAGTATTTCATTCTCTGCATTTAAGACAGTGAAAGTAACTGAAAATCAGTAACTATTCATTGGAATTCCAGTTGTTTTTTACGACTGGAATAAGAGATAACATTTCTTCATTTCTATTCAAATCAGTGAAAAGGCACAGAAATTCCAGTCGCTAATTACTGATTTCTCAGTAAAAAAAGTTACTGCAGTTACAGTCACGTTTACTGACACTTTTTGACTGAAAAATCAGTGAAATTAAAAAAAGAAATATTTAGTTCAAAAGTGAATTACTCTCTTGATTTGAAGCAGTGAATTCTTACTGAGAATCCGTGACTATTCACTGAAATTTCAGTAGTTTTTCACTGACTACCCAGTACAAAAATTACTAATAATCCCTGAATTATTATTAAAAGCATGAGAGCGAACATTTTTTCTACTGGATTCGAATTTTCGGAACTACGGTAAGTTTCACTGCGAGAAATCAGTTTAAAAAGCATTTGAAATTAACTTAATAGTCTCTACATAATACTCAGTAATGTTCACAGATCAGTGAAAATTCCCTGAAAGTACAGTCGTTTTTTAATGATTGTGTAGTAAAAAAAATTACTAGTATTTTCAGTAAAGCCAAAATTATTAAAACTTAAGTAACATTTTCATTGATTGAAATACTGAATGATGAATTACTGATTCAAATTGAGAAAGGAAAGAAAATTCTAAAAAATTTAAATGTTATCAAATTGATCTTATGTAAAGCTGTATTTTCTTATTTCCCAAAATTATTATTGAAATAATCAATGTATTTGTTTCTAATTCTTTGAGATGATAAGAAAAATGAAGGAACACCTCTTCCTGGTCAACACAAATTTTTATTTTGAAAAATACGACCAAACTGATAACTTTAAATTTTTCAAAAGGGGAGAGAGAACCGTAATTGTAATTATAAGAAGGAAGAAGTTACTGCATGCCCTTGATTTTAAATTTAAATATGTAAAATATAAACCATACAGAATTATAATTAATTGAAGGAAACGTTCAAAAACTACGTCACACTGCCAGAGGGTGGGGGGCGTGGTTAACAGGTTTTGTGACGTAGAGGGGGGGGAGGTGTTAAGGCAGAATGTGATATTACACATCGAAAACATAAATGTGAATAACAATTTTTTTAAATGCTTGGAAAAATGAAAATTTGTGATTCTATTTTACAAGTGAAGCATCTAAACACAGACTTCAAACTCTTTCCCCTACTTCCCTTTCACCCCTTTCTCGAAGAATTCCTCTTTTCCCCCCTGTTTTCAAAAAACTTCCCCTTTTTCTATTTTTTTAAAATTTGAATTGAATTAATAGAACCCAATAAGAAAATTCAACTATTTTTTCTTGAAACTCAATTCTTTATAATTGAAAAGTCTACTATTATATTTTATTGAATTAAATTATTAAATTATGATATTATGATATGTAATACATATATAATATATAATAATAATATTATTAATAATTTTATTATTAAATTAAATTAAATAAAAAATTAAATTATATATTTTTATCAAAACTGACCCACGAAACTGGAGCAAACAACCTCTAAAATAAAGCTTGACATTGACTTTGTAGAAATCAATCAAAAATCTTTTAGATTTTTATTCAGAAAAAAGAAATCAAGCTATAAAATATAAAATTATGAGTGGCTCGGTTTGCCCACCGCGTCCCGGTTAGCCCCATTTACGGTATTTGCCTTTTTGATTTGAAAATTCAACAATTTGGTTGACATTTTTTTCCTTTCATTTTTTGAAACTTTGTCTCTTTTGGTAGAAATTTTATCTTTTTTGGTTAAAAGTGCAACTGTTCCGTTGAAAATTCATCTTTTTGGTTAAAGATTCATTATTTTAGTTGAAAATTCATTTCTTTCGTTGAAAATTGAGCTATTTTGTTGAAAATTCTTTTTTTTTTTTGTTGAAAAGGTATATTTTTCATTTTAAGATTCAACTATTTGGTAAAAAAGTCATCATCTTGTTGAAAATTCGTCTTTTTGGCAGAAAATTAATGTTTTTGTTTGAAAATTCATTTTTTAAGGTTGACAATTTAATTATTTGGTTCAAAATTTAATCATTAGGTTAAAAAGTCATCCTCTTTGATTGAAAATTAATCTGTTACAGTTAAAGATTCAACTACTATATATTATTGAAAATTCGTCTTTTTTGGTCGATTCTAACCGTTTTTGATTTAAAATAAATATATTTTTTTGTTGAAACATGAAGTATTACATTCTTCGTGGAGGATTCATCTTTTTGGTCAAATTGGACTGTTTTTGACATAAAATTAAAGTTAAAATAAAATTAAAGGCTAAAGTATATTAAGTATGATATTTTTCGTTCAGAATTAATCTTTTTTTGATTGAAAATTTAACTACTTCGTTGAAAGCTGAACTTTGTTCAAAATTAATTTCTTGTTGTTGAAGATTCATCATTTTAGTTGAAACTTTATTTCTCCGGTCAAAAATTTAACTATTTTGTTGAAATGTAAATTATTTTGTTGAAAATTCAACTACTTCATTAAAAATTGAACTATTTTGTTAAACTTTCATTTTATTGGTGGAAGATTCAACTATTTGGTTGAAAATTCGTTCTTTCTTATCGAAAATTAATTTTTTACTGAAAATTTAACCATTCCATCAGTGATGGAAAACTGATCGTTTTTAGTTGAAAATCCAACAATTTGTTTGAAAATTGACTTTTTTTGAAAATTTAACTGTTTTGTAAAAAATTCATCTTTTTGACTTAAAAATTCAACTGTTTTTTTGTTGTTGAAAACGTACCTTTTTCAATCGAAAATTCAACTATTTAGCTTAAAATTTATGTCTTTTGTTGAAAATTCGTCTTTATGGTCAAAAAAATTAATCTTTGCTTGAAAATTCAACCAATTAGTTAAAAATTTACCTTTTATGGTTGAAAATTCAATTTTTTGTTTCAAAATCTAATTGTTTTGTTGAACAGTTATCGTTTTTCATTGAAAATAAATCTGTTGCAGATGAAGATTCAACTGTTTTGTTGAAAATTCTTTTTAGGTTGATTTCAACTGTTTCTGATTTAAAATGGAAATATTATTTAGTTAAAATATCAACTACATTTTTTGTTGAGAATTCATCTTTTTGGTTGAATTCGACTGTTTTTTATTTAAAATTAGAATCTTTTTTTGCTTGAAATATTAGCTATTATATTTTTCGTTGAGAATTAATATTTTTTTGATTGAAAGTTCAACTACTTGGTTCAAAGTTGAACTTCTTTGTTAAGAATTCATTTTTTTTTTGCGAAGATTTATCATTTTAGTTGAAACTTCATCTTTTTGGTTGAAAATTTAATTAACTTGTTGAAAATTTAATTATTTTGTTGAAAAATCAACTGTTTTGTTGAAGATTTGCATTTTTGGATAGAAAATTCGTCCTTTTGGATTGTAAATTCAACAGTCTTTGGAAATTCGTCTTTTTGACTTGAAAATTAATTTTTTTTTTGAAAATTTATATTTTCGGGTTTAAAAATTAAAACATTTTGTTGAAAATTTGTGACGCCACTTTGGGTGGTTTAAGCTTTGTGTGGCGATCTGTCACGCAGAATGGGAGGGGTGGAAATAGTAGAAAAATAGAGTGACGTAGTTTTTGAACGGCCCCAAGGACTTCTAAAGGCGGTTCATCCAAAATTTAAAGGGAAACATTAGAGATTAGAGAAATTCAAATTTATAGAAGGAATCTTCTTTAGCGATGAACTTCTTTGCGCAGAACTGTAAACTGTAAACCAACTGGCCTTGTTTCACCGTACCACATGTGACCACGTGCAGCTACACTTTAACTCTCTCATCAACGACCGATACAGTAGAACTGTTTACATATTTTAGATTAATATTTTTAAAACTTTCATCTAAGAATAAAAAAAATTGAATAATATACTCACATTTTTCTCTTAAACACGATGAAACAGAAAATTCTTAAGAATATTGAGTATTAGGTTAAGAAAAACAGCATTTTAGAATATCTTTATTGCCTTGTAAGCACATCTGAGGAAATAGCCACTCAATCACTCAATGCTAAAAGTGGGCGACTCTTCACCGGTGAGAACTTTAGTACTTTAGGTGACCAGCCGCGGCGCTGTTTACCATAGCAGGGCCGACTTGCTATGAAATGCATGGCGAGAATGAAAAAAGTGATATTTTTAAAAGTTCTAACATGCTTTTCATCAATTTTTTTTGCCGAAAGAATACAATTAAATAGACTTAGCATCGAATAAGGAAAAATAATTGAAAATGTAGCGTGTAAATTTGAAAATAAATAAGGTAAAAGAAATTGAAATTGGCGGGAAATTAAAAAAATGAATAAATAAATTGTAAAAATGTAAATATTGTTAATATTATTTATTTTGCAATAAAAATAAACATTATTATTTGTTTCTGATCAAAAATACTTTATATACATATTAAAGCGGAATTATTTATTCATTCTAAATTTCCCGCGGTTTCTAATTTCTTTATCGCACTTATTTTCAAATGTTTACACTATTTTGTCATTTATTTTTCCTTATTCGATGCTAAAACTATTTAACTTTATTCATCCAGGGAAAAACTAGGAAAAGCATAGTAAAACTTTTAAAAATATCACTTTTTTTAATTTTCGTCATGTATTTCATAGCAAGACGGCCAAATAGGTAAGCAGCGCCGCGATTTCGCCTGGTGGCGACGGTCAATTTTCATCCCACTTTATATCTACAGTGGCCACCAAAAGCAGCAGGGGGCTGGAGGAAACCTTCACAAAAGTTAAGTAAACAAGATACAAATGGAATGTTACAAAAATGTGTCATTTCAGAAGTAAAAATAACAGATTTAATTTTTATATAATGAAAATTCATTTAATTTGAAAGGATACGTCTTGTTGAAATCAATTTCGAAAGCTTGGCAAATTGCGAGAGGAACTTTTGCAAGTGAAATGCCATTTTATCCGGTATAGAAAATTCACTTATCACTCGTTGCTCTTTCGCTCTCGTCGTTCCATCGAAAACTAAAGAAAGTAAGACGGCTTTGTAGCAAAATGTACCCAGAGCCATGAATTCTTATCACGTGACCTTTAGCATCGCTGACATACTGATATTGTTTCGAACAATGTGTTTCTAAAATTATCAATTGATTTGATTATTTATTTACTTTTAAAAACAGTAATATTTAATCACTAGCAAGAACATGAATGAACTTTTTCTTACATTGAAGAAGCTTGGAGAAATTTTAAATTAAATTGAACATTATAAAAAAACTACCATAATATGCGCGCGCCGTAGCGCGCGTGTAACATTGTTTTAAATGTTAATTCTACCTAGCCTTTATTCAAATTTTTCTTATGGATTGAAATGTTTATTTATTATTTTTCTTATCTAAAATTATGTAGATTTAATATTTTTAACACAAAATTCGCTTATTTCTCGAATTTCCAACGGTTGAATTTTCAACTTTGGAAAATCGAAGAAAATTGAATTTTCAACACTTAAATCATTATACGGAAAACAATTAGAGGATATTCAGCATTGAAATAAATTATATAAAAATATTAAAGAAATTAATGTAAACATTATTATAGAAAAATCGTCTTCTTGGCTTGAAACTTCAACAATTTGGTTGACATATATTTTCTTTCTTGACTGAAAAATCTGAAAATTAACTTTCTTGTTGAAAATTCATATTTTCGGGTTAAAAATTCAACTGCTTCGTTGAGAATTCATCTGTTTGGGTTGAATTCAACTGTTTTAGATTTAAAATTGAAATCAGTTTTAGTTGAAAGATCAATATTATTAACTATTTTCTTGAAAATTAGTTTTCTTCTGGTTGAAAATTAATTTTTTAAATTAAAAATTTAACTTTTGTAGTTGAAAATTAAACTGCTTTGTTGAAAATTCATCGTTTTGGGTTGGAAATTCAACTATTTTTGTAAAAGAATACATTTTTTTGGTTAAAAATGCAGTTGTTTGGTGGAAAATTAATCTGTTTTGGTTGAGAATTCAACTATTTTGTGGAAAATTGAACAATTTAGTTTTTTTTTTCTTTCCTGACTGAAAGTTTACCTCTTTTGTTGAAAATTCATCTTCTTGGTTTGAAGATTCGTTTCTTCTGGTAGAAATTTAATTTTTTTGCGGTAACTAATATAATTGTTTGGTTGAAAATTAATCTGATTTAGTTGAGGATTCATTTATTTTGTTGAAAATTCGCCTATTTGGATTACAAGTTTATCTCTTCTGGCAGAAATTTCATCAATTTTTGGTTGAAAATTCAACTATTTGGTTGAAAATTTGGTTTTCTCCTTGAAAATACATTTTTTCAACTGAAAATTTAACTATTCCATTTTTGGATGACAACTGAACTTTTTTAGTTGAAAGTTCAACTAGTTGGTTGAAAATGCACGTATTTAGTTGAAAATTCGTCTTTTTTGGTAGAAAATTAATCTTCCTGGCTGAAAATTCAACTATTTGATTGAAAATTGATGTGTTCTGTTGAAAATTTGTCTTTTTGGCAGAAAGCTAATCTCTTTGGTCAAAAATGCAACTGTTTGGTTGAAAATTAATTTGTTTTGGTTGGGGATTCAACTATTTTTTGAGATTTGCTTTTTTGTTGAATTCAACTGTTTTTAATTTAAAATTATTGTCTGGTTTTGTTGAAATATTAACTACTACATTTTACGATAAGAATTCACCTTTTTTTGTTAAAAATTCTACTATTTGGTTCGAAATGAACTCTTTTGTTAAAAATTCATATTTTCGGGTTGACAATTCAACAGTTGTTAAAAATTCGTTTTTTTTATTCAAAAATTCATACATTTTGGTAGAAATTTCATTTTTTATGGTCAAAAACGGAACTTTTTGATAGGAAGTTAAGTTTGGTTGAGGATTCAATTATATTCCTGATAATTCAACTATTCGGTTCGAAAATTAACTTTCTTGTTGAAAATTCATGTTTTTTGGTTGAATTCAACTGTTTTTGATCTAAAATTGAAATCAGTTTTGGCTGAAATATCAACTATTATTAACTATTTTCTTCAAAATTAGTTTTCTTTTGATTGAAAATTGATTCTTTTAATTAATAATTTAACTTTTTTAGTTGAAAATTGAACTGCTTTCTTGAAAATTCATTTTTTTGGATTAAAAATTAAACTATTTTCGTAGGAAAAGAAATTTTTTTTGTTGAAATTCAAGTGTTTGGTGGAAACTTAATCTGTTTTGGTTGGGGACTTAACTATTTTGTAGGAAATTGTACCATTTGGTGAAATTTTTTTTCTTGACTCAAAATTTTTTCTTGATTAAAAATGCAACACTTTTGTTGAAGCCTTGTCTATTTGGTTTAAAAATTCATCTTTCCTGGTAGAAATTTCATCTTTTTTGGTAAAAAATACAACTATTTAGTTGAAAAATAATCTGTTTCGGTTGACAATTCAACTATTTTGTTAAAAATTCGTCTTTTTCGGTTTAAAATTCTACTATTCGGTTGAAAATAAACATTTTTGTTGAGAATTTATCTTTTCGGGTTGAAAATTCTACTATTTGGTTGAAAATTTACAGTTTTGATGGAAATTTATATTTCTGGGTTTAAGATTTAACTATTTGGTTGAAAATTCGGTTTTTTCTTGGTTGAAAATTCATTTTTTCAACTGAAAATTTAAATATTCCATTATTGGTTGACAATTGAACTCTTTTAGTTGAAAATTCATGTATTTAGTTGAAAATTCGTCTTTTTTGGTAGAAAATTAATCCTCTTGGTTGAAAATTCAACTATTTGGTTGAAAATTTATGTGTTCTGTGTAAAATTCGTCTTTTTGGTAGAATACTAATCTTTTTAGTAAAAAAGCAACTTTTTGGCTAAAAATTAATCTGTTTTGGTTGAGAATTTAACTATTTTTTGAGATCTCGTTCTTTTGGTTGAATTCAACTGTTTTAATTTAAAATTGAAGTCTGGTTTGGTTGAAACATTAACTATTACATTCTACGTTGAGAATTTATCTTTTTTGATTAAAAATTCTACTGTTTGGTTAGAAATGAACTCTTTTGTTGAAAATTCATATTTTCGGGTTGAAAATTCAAATGCTTTGTAGAAAACTCGTTAATTCTTTTAACCGAAAATTGAACTTTCTAGTTGAAAATTCAACTATTTGGTTCAAGATTTATGTATTCTATTCATAATTGGTAGAAAATTCTTCTTCTTGTTCGAAAATTAAACTATTTTGTTAGAAAATTCATCCTTTTTGGTTTAAATGCAACTGCTAGATTGAAAATAAATCTGTTTTGGTAGAGGATTCAACTATTTTGTTGAAAATTCGTTTTTTTTGAGCTGAAAATTCACCTTTTTGATTTTAAACTAAGATTTTTGTTGAAAATTTGTCTTTTTTGGCTAGACATTCAACTTTGTGGTTTAAAATTAATCTAATTTCGTTAAAGATTCAACTATTTTCTTTTAACTATTTTTCTTTTTTGGTTGAAAATTTGACTACTTGGTTGAAAATTCGGAGTTTCCTTGGTTTACAATTAATTCTTTCAACTAAAAATTGACCTTTCCAGTTGAAAATTCAACTATTTGGTTCAAGATTTATTTATTCTATTCAAAATTGGTAAAAAATTCATCTTTTTTGGTTCAAATGCAACTGTCAGATTAAAAATAAATCTGTTTTGGTTGAGGATTAAACTATTTTGTTGAAAATTCGTCTTTTTGAGTTAAAAATTCACCTTTTTGATTGTAAACTAACATTTTTGTTGAAAATATATATTTTTTGGCTCAAAATTTAACTGTGTGGTTTAAAATTAATCTAATTTGGTTAATGATTCAACTATTTTGTTTCAACTATTTTCCTTTTTTGGTTGTAAATTTAACTACTTGGTTGAAAATTCGGAGTTTTCTTGGTTGAAAATTCAACTATTTGGTTTAAGATTTATGTATTCCTTTCATAATTGGTAGAAAATTCATCTTTTTGTTTGAAAATTAAACTATTTTGTTAGAAAATTCATCTTTTTTGGTTCGAATGGAACTGTTAGATTGAAAATGAGTCTGTTTTGGTTGAGGATTCAACTATTTTGTTGAAAATTCGTCTTTTGAGTTGAAAATTCACCTTCTGATTGTAAACTAACATTTTTGTTAAAAATTTATACTTTGGGATAGAAATTCAACTGTTTTGTAGTATATTGAACAATTAGTTGAAATTATTATTTTTTTTTTGACTCAAAAATGTTTTTTGGTTAGAAATTCTATTCTTTTATTGAAAATTTGTCTTTTGTTAGAAATAATTGAAGGAAAACTGGATTTTCTATTAATTAGAACTAAATGAATAGATCTTTCCTTCATTTTACTTTACTGAGCTATCTAAGACTGTAAAAATTAATTTATTTCAAATTAAATTTTTAATTTCGTCACTCAGTATTGAACAGATTTTAAAACAAAAGAATTTAGAAACCCAGCAACTTCATGTTGAACGAACGAAAGAACAACATTAGGAAGCCACGTACTTTATTATCATAGATAACTAATTGTTGGTTCTTCATTCAAAGTATTTTTATCCAATCAAACAATTATTTGAACATTATTACATTTCGAGTCATTACTATATCATCCACCAATTTTTTTTTTACAGAAGGTTTGAAAAAAGAGAGGGATTAATAAAAATGAGAACTTTTATAAATATAACATTTATTTCTCTCCTTATCACTCATTTTGACCCAATGGCAAGAAGTCACTTCTTGCACAATATTCTCCATAAACGAATAAATTAAAATAAATAACTCCATAATTAAATATTTATCACCTAATCACAATTTGTACTAAAGCTTCTGTGAGCTAATTAGAAAGCCTATCCATCTCCTCGTACCTTCCATTCAACGCAGGATTATTTTCATGATGTAAATGTTGTCTTGCTCTCTCCATTATAAATTGTTGCATCGCAGGACTTTGGTTTTGGAAGTTCCTCACAATGTCGTCATCCAAGTTTTTTTTTTCTGGAATTTGATGAACTTGCTGAGACGGTTTTTGAGAAGTGTTCATTGTATTTGACATCTGAGATATCATCTGTGAAGTTTGGGTCTGCAAATGTTTCTTGGATTCATTGGGACGATCTTCTTTAGTGCCTTCATCAGGCCCCCTGGAGAACCTTTGACCTTGAATTGTCACTGGCCCCCAAACGTCCATAGCTTGAGCTGGACCATTACTTGCCTGGGGAAACCTTTGGGATTGGGCACCTTGATTATTTAGTTCTGGTCCCATTCTGAGACCCAACGAACTGGAACTATCTAGACCAGGAGCTCTGAGATTAGCGGAAATTCCTAGAGGAGAATTTCCTGGATCCCTGAAATTTCCCAAACTTGATGGTCCTCCAAGATCTCCCAAATTTGCTGATGCTCTAAGACCTCCCAAATTTGCTGATGCTCCAAGTCCTCCAGGTCCACCTCGAAGACCAAAACCTCCCAAAGGTCCATGAAGAGACGAAGGTTGCGAAAGTCCAGGACTTGGACTCAAGGGACTCCCAGCTCGTGGATTATTACTAGTCTGCAGAAATTAGTTTCAAATACTTCATTATCAGTTTCTCAGCATTATCAGAATATTTGGAAAATTTTGGATCATCATTTTTCAGAGCTTTGCATGACATTATATTGAGAGTTTATTGTGATAACCCGTGCGGAAATTGCTCTAATAGTCCCTAACAATGTTTGGGCCTTTTAGGGTCCCCAACAGTTTTTCCTTATTAGGGCGATCCTTATCAGGACTTACTGTGATCCGAATATGGGAACCGTTTTCATTAAAATGACTTCCATAATAAGCCCCCTATTGTGGCCCTGGACAGGATCGCTTCAGGTCCTGAGTAAGTTGCATGATCAAAAATATTTTTTTTGCAATGTGGAAGAATAATTTAAAAATCTGACATGCTGAATTTGCATGTGGAAAATTTTGAGGCACGAATATGGCGTAAGAAATTTTTTGAACCACTAAAATATCTTCTTGAATATATTTTGAGAAGATATAAAAAGTTACTGTTCAGCAAAAAAAATTTCCTCCAAATTATAAATGCTTATAGTTGTTTCAAAATAGTTTGGAATCCGAGGTAACTCTAGGACACGTAATGTTAGTACTAATTATTATTATTATTATGAAATTTTCTGAAATCATTGAATAAATTGTAAGCATTCATAACTTAAGGAAAACAATTTTTTCAATTGAAACTTTTCATATGTTCTCAAAATATACTCTAGAAGATGTTTTAATGTTTTGAAAAATTTCTCACGTTAGATCGGACTGAGGGGTGAATTACTCCTGCAATCTGGTGTACAATCTCTGCGCAATTTAATGCAATCTCAGGCAATCCCATGCAATCCCATGCAATATTTTGCAATCCCTTGTAATCCCCTCTTATAAAAAAATATAAATCTGTAATGATTGTCTTATAATTTTCTCACGATTATAGCAAAATCATTATAAGGAAATCTGTGTAGAAATAATTAATGTTAAAAGTGCTGTAAGAATTAATGCGAAATTAGAGAAACTACAAACGGATAATTTATTTATTTACTTGAAATAGAATTTCGAATTATTTCAAGGCATTCAACAGAATTCCACAGACTTCAACGAATTTTACAGAATTCCAAAAGAGCTGAAAGATTTCAAAAACATCAATGGATTTTAACGAATTTCAAGGAGTTCCAGAGAATTTTCACGGATTTTAAGTGATTTCGTCAGATTTCATAAAAATTTCACGATGTTTTATATGATTTTAAAGATTTTCAAACATATCAGGGGATTTTAAGGGATTACGAAAGATCTCAACGTATATCGAGGGACTCAACTAATGTAACTAATTTTAAAGGATTTTATCGGTTTTCAAGAGATTAAAAAATATTTCCACAGATTTTATAAGATTTCGAAACATTTCCAAGTATTTTAGGGGATTTCAAAAATTTCCAAACAATTCCGAGGATTTTCAGGGATTTCGAAGAATTTCAAGAGATTAAAAAAATTGTAAGGGATTTCAAAGAATTTCGTAGGATTTCCAAAGATTTCAAGGGATTTCTAGAAAACTTTGGAAAGTAAATTAAACTAAATTCATTTTCAAGTGATTCTTAGTAATTCTAATAATTTCAAGGGATTTCAAGATATTTCAAGAAATTCGAAAAGATTTAAAGGATTTTATTGAATTTCCAAGGATTTGAATGATTTCAAGGGATTTCAGAGGTTTTTTTTAGAGATTTGAACGACGTTTTTAGAGAACTTTAATGGACAAGTTTTGTTCAATTTAATTTATATTCAAAGGATTTCGATTGATTTCTATTTATTTTAATGGATTTTTACGATTTCCAAAGATTTCAAAGATTTCAAAGGGATTTCAACGCATTTCTGGAGAACTTTAGAGAACAAATTAAATGTTGTTTCAAGGGATTCCAAAAATTTCAAGAGATATAAAGGAATTTTCAAAAATTTCTGAAGAGTCTTGAAGATTTTAAGTTATTTTAAAAGATTCTAAAGAATTTCATGAGACTCCAAAAATTGAAAGGAAATTAAAAGAGTTTTGTCGCATTTCCAAATATCTCGAGGGATTTGTGAGGAACTAAATTTTATAGAATGAAATTTTAAGTGATTTCTATCGATTTCAAAGCAAAGGCTTACAAAGGATTATAGAGTATTTCAGGGAATTTTACAAGTTTTAAAGAATTTAATTGAATTTCCAAGAATTTCATGATATTTAAAAAATTTCAAGGAATTTCAAAGATTATTGTTGGATTTTAAAGAATTAAAAAAAAATCACAAGATTTGAGGGGTTTTTAGGACCTTCAAGTATTTTAAAGATTTCAGTGGATCAAAAAAATATCAAGGGGTTTCTAGAGAACTTTAGGGAATAAATTTAATTTGTCTTATTTTTAAGGGGTTTAAAATGATTTCTACAGATTTCCAACTATCTTAAAAATTTCAAAGAAATATAAAAAGGTTTAAAAGATATCAAAGAATTACTACAGATTTTAACAGATTTCAAAGACTTTAATGAATTGAAAAATATTCCCAAAGATATCAATGGAATACAAGAGACACCAAAGAATTTTCATGGATTTCAATGAAATTTCAAGCAATTTCAGTTACATATATGCAATCTTTTGCAATCTCATGCAATCTTTTGCAATCCCAAGCAATTTAGTGTAAACCAAAAATCCGAGTAATTAACCCCTCGTATCGGATTTATTTTGTCAAAGCACAAAGAAGAACGGTATTTATTTAGAAAATGACCCCATTGAGGCCCTAACGAGGGCCCCTGGCGTTAATTGGAAATTAAAAAAGACCCTCGTTAGAGGCCTCATGAAATTTCCTTTGACGGCCCCCGACAATTTTCCGTGACCAAACTGGTAGGGCCCGTAACAATTTGCCTAATGCGGGGCACTAACAAAAATAGGGAAAACCCATCTGGGCCCCAACAATACCCTAGCAACATTTCTACACGGGAAGTTCACAAATGAAATTTTTATAGTGAAATTTTTTCAATATTTTGCTCTTGATTAAATGATACACTACAGACGGATAGTATCGGATCACTAACCGGGTGACCTGTTACAAATTAGACTTGACTTTGGAAGTTGATAGCGCCGTTCAGAACATAGATAAAAATATTTTGTTGAAGACATTGAAAAGCTTATAAAATTCTGCGTCAAATGAGCCCTAGTTGAAGTAATTTGATATCTTGGGTATTGAATTATCACGTGAGAAAGACGAAAATAAAATTTCAATTTGTAAGGAATGTTGTATTACAACTTTAACTCTTGGCAGGATCTAGAAAAATGAATTTATTAATTTGATATTTTAAAAAAGTGATCTTTAGGATCTCACCTTTTATTTGAGCCACTAAACATTGCAAAATATTTACGGGTTCATAAAATAATGATTTTTTTATGCGAGCATGCTAAATGAGCATGTTAAGTGCGCTTATTTATTTTTTCTATAATTCGCGAAAAAGTGCTACTTTTCCCACTGTTTTCTGCGTAAAAAGTGATCTATTTGTTGTCGATGACGTGGCGCATATGCAGTGTCGATCTTTTCACACAACGGTGAAAAAAGTAAACGGACGCAGCGAAAAAAGTGACACACAGTGAAAAAAAGTAAATAAAGTGCGAACTACTGAACAAACCCTGTGGCCTGCTTCAGTAAGTGAAGGTGAACTCACAACTTCCTGACCAAACATTGCTACCAACTTACTGTTACGGCCATATTATTGCCATGGTTTTGACAATTGCCATTGTTATTGCTGCGTCAATTTTGAACAAATCGCTTCCTTTTTGAACAAAAAACAGGTAAAAAAACTAGCACTTTTTTAACAAATTACAGAAAAAGTATCGTGTCCCACATTTGGGAAAAGCGACGATTTAAAACTCGTGTGATAGCCATCCTCGCTCCGCTTGGGCGACTAACTTCACACTCGTTCTAAATCTCTCCCTTTTTCAACTTGTCGCACAATATACTATTAAATTTAGTATGCTCGCACAAAAAAAAAACATTATTTCATGAGCCCGTAAGATGTTTTGATGTTCAATGGCTCAAATGAAAGGTAAAATCCTAAAGATCACTTTTGTAAAATATCAAATTGGTAAATTCATTTTCCTAGCTCCTTCCAAGAGTTGAAGTTCAAGTACAAAATTCCTTAAGACTCGGGATTCTATTTGTGTCTTTCTCACATGATAATTCAATACCTGCTACAGCAACTCACTTTAACTAAGGCTCGTTTAATGCAGAATTTAATAAGCATTCCAACGGTTTCTTCAAAATATTTTTATCTATATCCTGGACGGCGCTCTCCCCTTTCAAAGTTAAGGTTAATTTTTAATAGGTCACCCGGTTGGTGGTCCAATACTATCCGTCGGAGAGATTTCCTAATTTTAGAATTCATTTTGATCTTTTGATTCAAGATGTTTTAAGATTTCATATCAATATAGAGTAGAATTGGTTAATACTATAAATTCAGTCAAAAACTAAAAGATTTGAAACACGAGTTTGAATTATATTCGAAATATTAAAACGTAACCTTATCAAATTTGAATATTAGATCTTAGTTCTAATATTTAAATTGATATAAATCAGTAATTTATTCATTTGCAATCAAATTAATTTTATATTCTAAAATATGCTGTTAGAATAGTTCATATTTTTTGAAAAAAAATTTAACAGAGAGGAATAAACTAGTAGTCACTTTTCAGTATAAAATATTTTTATCATTACAAATTTATTGTTTCCAAAATTATTTCTAGGCAATGTATATTTTGTTTATTATAATCCTGAAGTTTTTGACAAAAAAGAATAGCATTCTGTGTTACCAAAAATTTGTAACAATTAACAATTTAAAAAATTTAATTTAATTTAATTTAATTAATTTAATTACAATTGCAAAATTGTAACAATTGTAAATAAGAGTCTTATAAAATATTTCATTAATAGACAAAGAGTTATATTTACCGGAATCTATAAAAAGTGATTGAAAGTATTGAGAAATATCAGGTATGAAAGAGTTTTGAATAGAATTTTGTGTAACAATAGAAATTCTGAAAAGTAGTCGAGTTGAAATGAACAATTTATAATATCTTCATTTACAATGGAATGAATTTCAAATTTTTCTATTCCAAAGTATTTTTACCATTACAAAATTTCACCAAAAGTATATTCATTAGTATTATTACGACT
>JAUMHM010010871.1:0-17592 GCA_032362435.1 Melikaiella ostensackeni
TACAATTGTATAACACTTAAGGCTGCGCAGTAGAGTAATGTCATACTTGCAGTAGAATAATGCTGTATATTCGGCTGTGCAGTTGGCTTACGTGGCATACAAGGTTGGGCATTATAGTTATGTCGTAATCACAGCTGCGTTGCAGGCATCTGTAGCGCTAACTGTAGCGCGTTAGTTATGTGGTCTTTATTGCTGCGAGTTTAATGTGTATGACAATTAAGGCTGCGCAGTAAAGTTATGCTACAGTTACAGATGCGTCGTAGTGTTATACGCATGCATCTGGAAGAACGACATGACTTCAGTGCGCAGCTTTAAATGTCATGCAATCGTGATGCACATCCATAAACCCTTTAAGAGTCTGCTGCGCATCCGAAAATTCAGAATTATTCTACTGCGCATCTGCAAGTATGACATTACTCTACTGCGCAGCCTAAAATGTTATTCAATTGAACTGCGCAACCATAAAGCCCACAAAAGAGTATTACGCAGACGTGAGTGCGGCATAACTCTAGTACGCTCCAGAAGAACGACTCAGCTTTACTTCGCAGCCTTAAGTGTTATACAATTGTACTGCGCAACTATAAAGCCCACAGAACTGTCCAGCACAGCAGTAAATACAGCATAAATCTAGTGCGCATCCAGAAGTACGACATAACTCGACTGCGCAGCCTTTAGTGTCATGCAGTTAAAGTACGCAACAATAAAGCCCACAGAAGTGTCCTGCGCAGCCGTCAATGCGGCATTACTCGAGAGAGCATTCAGAAATACGACGGAACTCTACTCTGCAGACTTCATTGTCATAGAGTTGAACTGCGCAACCATAAACACTATAGTAGTCCACCGCGCAGCCGGAAATTCGACATCACTCTACTGCGCATCCGGAAGTAGGACATAACTCTACTGCGCAGCCTTTAGTGTCATAGAGTTGAACTGCGCAACCATAAAGCCAACTGAACTGTCCTGCGCAGCTGTAAATGCGGCATAAGTCTGGTGCGCATCCGGCAGTCCGACATAACTCCACTGCGCAGACTTGAGTGTCATAGATTTGAACTGTGGAATCATAAACACTATAGAAGTCTACTGCGCAGCTGGAAAGGCAGCATAATTCTAGTGCGCATCTGAAAGTACGACCTTACTCTACCGCGCAGCCTTTAGTGTCATGGAGTTGAGCTGCGCAATCATGAAGCTCACAGAAGTGTCCTGAGCAGCTGGAAATGCGGCATAACTCTAGTGCGCATCTGGAAATACGACATAACTCTACTGCGCGGCCTTGAGTGTCATAGAGTTGAACTGCACAATTTCTTCGAGGAAGATATATTTTTTACATCTGGTACACACGGAAGGTATTGTACAATGAAAGGTCATCCCAGTAACCCCAGGCGAATGACAAATTGTTATTGAAAAGTCAACTCCCTCGAGGAAGGTGTATTTTTTACACCTAGGGCAAACGGAATATGTTGAGACGACGGTCGGAACCTGCGGGATTCGACCGGTGCCAGAGGTAGAGATAGTATAGCGTTTTCTCGGATTTTCCTGCGTCCATTACAGGCTGGAATATGCAGCCGGAAAGTTAGTGGAATTTCCACGGAAAGCCAACGAAATTTCCAGCTGGGATTCCCGTAGATTTTCCGTGAAGTACTTTCCGGGGAATCTTTCCACGTGGGTTTCTGAAAATCAGAAACTATTTTTTTAACCATGCTGTTCGTGATTTTTGTTTTCTTCAAATTAACAAATTTGGGTCTGAATTCACAATTTTGGAATATCAACATTTCAATTTCGATATGTGAACTTGAAATCGAACAAATTTGTAATAGAATGAATACTGCATTAAAAATAGTACTAAAGAGTGAGTGATGAAAATGAGGATTGAGGGGCAAATTCCAAATTTTGAAGACAATAAACGTCACTTAGATTGCTTTCTTGTCGAATTTACATAAAAACAACAACCTATGCGTGCCAGTTCAAGCACCAACTGAAAAAATGTAAATTATGAAAATTATTTCGCTAATTTCAAATTTTTTCACTAGCTTTTTGGCTAATCTGTTTTTGAACCAGAGATTTTTAATGTTAAGCCACTGTCAAAGTTTTCAAGCAGTCATAAAATTTATAAAAGAGTACGATTGAAAAAGCTCAGCTATTATTTTACAAAAATTCTTACGACTCGTAACATGTGTTAGGATTTTGGTATCTAATAACGAAACATGTAAAATTTCTAATTTAGGTGGCACGTCAAAAAAATGCGAAAATATACGACACACGCTGGATTTCTGTAAATAATAAACAATAAAAGAAACTGTTCAAGTGTGCTTTGCAGTAGAAATTTGAGAAACAATCTACCGCCTGCCAAAAATCTAAATTCATTCTATGCGCGCGGTGTCGTAAAGTATTCTGTTTTCAGTGTTTATACGATAGTTGTCACCCATGGCCATGCTGTTTCATTTTTTCGGAATTTGGATGAACAATATTCTGTTTCGTGTTCAATATATATTAGGGAGGAGCGAAAAAATATATTTTTACATTCTCATCTCAATGAGAAGGTATTGGTTTTATTTGAAAATCGACTTTCACGGATTTCATCAAATCCCGACATTTTCGGACTCACTGATTGAGGAAAAATGAATTTTACATCGGTGCCTGTCTGGCTTTGTTGTCTGTAAATGTGATCACTTTCGAAGAAATTGTCTGATTGGATTGCCCTCTAGCACACTGTTACCAAGCCGATTCTAGTATTATCCATGGAAAATACTTTCTAAGGAATCAGAGATTCTATTTTGTAGCAAAAATGTGCGAGATACACAAAAAATATTACAAAGCGAAGCTGTTCAACTCATAAAGGTCTACAAACTTATCTTCAAACATTTTTTTGATAAGACGCATAGTTTTTGTTGTTGAGAAAACAATTTATTCATCTCAAAACGATCTACAAATTTTCATATAAATTTTTTCTGATTAAATGCTCAGTTTCTCTTCCAATTGAGGAACATGTTATTATAAATAAAAAATACCACCTTCCACCAAAAGTTTGCGAGATATGAAAAAAAGTTGTGTAACTGAATTATTCAACTGAAAAAGGTCTCTTAATTTCCTCCAGACGAATTTTCGATTTCTAAATACCACTAAAATACTCTTATTTGAAAATATAAACTTTAAAAGACTCGAGGAGCTTAATAATTTTCCTGGAGAAAATACGTTATTAGAAAAAAAGATAAACATTCGAAGAAGCGAATTTCGCATCAGAAACAAGTATCACCTGGTTCCACCAAATGCATGAGTTCTGAACATCTTTTTGATAAAACTTTGTATTCAATAAAACGATGTGTATAATTATTTTTGTGATCTAACGTGATCTACCCCAAGGCCTCAAATTATTGCAAATATTGACTCATTCTCCAGTGATTTCGGTTACTTATCAATCAAACTGGGTCTCGACTAACTTCAACCCAAAAGGGCTTGCACCTCCCGGTTTGATTTATTCGAACATCTGTAATGTCTCATGATCAATCTCAGCCTAAGAAGAAGAAAATCGCATGGACCTTCTTTTAAAAAACTCAATTTTTTATTTTTTTACTGAGGTTAATCAACATATTTTCATAAAAATAAGTTGAAAGTGGAGTTTTATTCGCTTAGGCCAGTTAGTTTGGCGTCCAAAGAAGTGCTCCAGATCCTCAGTACCCGTACAAGAAATAAGTTGTATGAAATTTTCTTGGAACAAAAAGAGGTCGAAATTTCTAGCTGTAAGAGTTTCGGAGGTGTGCCCCTCAGAACTCGAATTCGAGCGAATAATTTGAAAAAAAAAAAGAAAACAAACACACTCGCTTCACGCGCGACTATTGTCTATTTTCTTGTTTCTCACCAATTTATGAAATAGGAACGTAGGGTAGAAGTTAAGTTTGTAACAACGTCTGTCCCACCAATAGCGACTCGCAGAATATTTTCATATTTTAAGTACTAAGTTGTATCGCACTGAAAAGATACAAACTATGCAAAAATACGTATTTTTAATTAATTAAGCACATCACTTATAAGATCTAATACTTAAGATATGTCAATATATCAGAAAATAGCTACTAATGATTCACTGGCCATAAATCCTATAAAAAGAATGTACAAGTGAATATTCGTTTATCTAAAATACTTATGCCTTAGTATCGAATGAGGGTTTGACAACTCTTCAATTCTTTTTGACCCTTTTACACCATGCAGAATTTCTTAAAATTCCTTAAAATCTTCTGAATGCTCGTAGAATCATATGCATTTCTCTGCAACCCCATAAAATCCCTAAAAATAATTCCAAATTTTTCTACTTTGTCATATTCAATTTGTAGTCACTTTTATAAAGTCAACATAGCTCGCATTGTAGTCACATTTTAGAATATAAAGATCACTTAAGTCACTTTTTCAAATAAATCAAATCAGAGAACCCAGGGTTTGACCTCTATTGAATTCAGGTCTATACCTATTCCTGAATTTCATTGAATTCTCTTAAACCCCCTTGAATCCTTCTGAATGCACTCCAGTTTCACTTGAATTAATGGACTATTTTGGATTCTTTTCATTTTTGTCAACTGATTTGGAATTCGTTCTGAATTCTTATTAATTCAGCTTAAATTTTATTTCATCCTTTAGCAATATCTTGAATTTTTCAATTCTCCCTAAATTCTTAGCAATTTTATTAAATTTGCTCGAATTCCCGTAAATATTTCTAAATTCACTTCAAATCTAATGGTCTTAGTGAATTTCTTAAATACCTATTTTTTATTGATTTAAATTCACTTAATTTCAAGTTAATTTGCCCTGAGATTTGTTAATTGACATTTCACTCAACTGGATGGGAGTTTTACGATTTCTAAAATCTTGTTCGACTTACTCAGATTCTTCTAATTTCACTTCAATTCTCCTAAAATGATTGGATTTTTTGAAATTTTTTTCATTCATGCGAATTCAACTAAAATTGTTTCGAATTCTCATTTTTTTTTGTTTCGGGTTTATTACAATTCACCTGCAATTCTTATAAATTTCATGGAATTCTTTTGCATTCAAAGTAATAACGGTCACATTATAAATGCACATCAGTCACCGCTAGTCAATTTAAGCCACTTTTGGTCATATTTTCGGTTTGAGGAGGTGACTTTTCCACTTTCTTCAAGTAAATTGGGCTGTAGCAGTTCTGGAAATTCCCTAAAATGATTAGAAATGGCTAAAAATCCTTTGAAACCCTTCGAGATCTTCAGAAGTAACTTGAAATCTTATAAAGTTCCTGAAAACATTTTTAAATACTTCAACAATCCTCAACATCTGTTAAAATACTTAGCAATTCCTAAGAATCTTCTGAAATCCAATGAAATCTTTAATGTTTTGTGATGTGCCCTAAAATATTTCAAAGCCCATTGAATACGCTTTAAATCTCTCAAAGAACATTGGAATCTTCCTAAATCGATTGAAATTCATAGATATCCTGTGAAAGTCTTTGAAATCTTTTACAATCCTTCGCAGTCTCTAGAAATGATTTGAGATCCCGGAAGATCTTCTTAAATCCTTCGAAATTCCATAACATTCAATGTACGAGTATTCTCTTAAATTGGTCTTGAATCCCTTGAAACCCTTTGAAATTTCTCAAAATCTATGAAAACCATTTGGAATTATTGAAAATTGTTTGAAATATTTTGCAAAAATTAAAATTTTTCGAAATCTTTAGAAATCTTTGAAATCTTGATATCTGATGTACACTCAGAATTCGAATGATTAACACCTTGGCATTCAAAAGTTAATTGTTTGTTCTATGGATTTATTTCAATTCATGATTGATGACTTAATTTCTCTTGAATATTGTTATTTTAAAAATGACTGATTTCTTACTCCAATATGTGTTCCTTGTGGATTGATAGGAATATTGGGATGTTTTACATTTCTAAATTATCAATACAGGTTACATGTACCCTTGAAGATGACCTACAAATATGAGGCTGAAACGTACGTCAGGTTATATAAATTTTGACAAATAAACATCGAATCATTGACATATGAATTGACAGTTCCATTGGACTGTATGACCAAAATAATTAGTTTGATAAGAACAATTTCATTAAATTTCCTACAATTCAGTTCTAGTACAGATACTTGGGACTTGAGATGGACTGAAAACTAGTATCTAAAAAAACATCTGAAATAATATCAAAAAACTAATATCTTTCCACTTTTTTCAATATTTTTTAGAATCATTGAAGGATTTGAAATATCGTAAGATGTTCAGATGATATATCACTTTTTTGGATGATAAAATACATTGTTTAAGCCAATTGGATTTCATTTTCAATTATTTTCATGAAAATATGTTGGTTGGCCTCTTTACAAGAAAAAAATGTGTTTGTCTGAAAAGGTCTACGCGATCTTTTTCTTTTCAAGCTCAGAGTGATCGTGAGTCATCTCAGAAATCAAAACTGAGAAAAACCGTGAGGTGTAAATCCTTCTGAGTTTGAGTCAATGAAAACCCATCGTGATAGATCAGTCACCGTAATCTCTAAAAAGAGGAGTCAATGTTTTCATTAAGTGCGGTTTCTAGAAAAATCAACCTATAATTTCCCAATGCTTTTTAGTGAAGTGATAAAATATTACTGTCTCATTAGCCAAGCAGTTATTTGCTATTTCAATTAGCAACAATTTCTGTATTTTTATTGTATAATAAATAAATAACTTCCACAGATATTTGGAATAATTTTCAAGGTGAAAGTTATTATATTTTTCATATTTATGAGAACGAATGGCCATGAAAATATTTTGAAATATTTTGCAATATTCTGAAATTTGAAAATAAGCTACGTGGAGAGAATTTCTCTGCTCGACAAATTGAATTTCCGTATTCATCTTAATGACAACGATAGATTAGACAAAATTAGACAAAAAAAAAAAGGATACAAAATAAAGAGGTGAAATTTTCGAGAAAATCAACTTTCTATATTTTCAGAAAAACTGCCGCTATTTTAACAATTTCCAACATTTCGTTAATTTTTTGGTAAATTTCGTGAGAAGATAAACTTCACCAGAATCCAGGAATATAAGTCGATATTCATCGATGTTTGAAGGAAGAATTATGTTTCTCTTCAAGCATCAAAATCCAAATAGTCATAACTTCAGAGACAAATTTTGTGCTCTCAGGCGGTAAAATGCGTGTCACCTAATGTTCCTGAAGAAACAACATAATTTCTCGCCAAAATATGGTATTCTACAACTTGAAGTGTACCCACCCTTCGGATTAAAAATGTATTCGGTCAGTCTGTAGAAATATTGCTCTGATAGTTCCGAAATTATAACCTCCTAAAAATGATTGACTTTTTCGATGAATATGTTCTTCTGACATTCCTCAAGCACTTGAAGACAAAAATTAAGATAATCCATCTGGCCCTTTTTGGAAAAATCCGATTCACTTAGGAGAAAAATCCTTTAAATCAATGAAAAATATTCATTGCTTCTCAGTCAAATAAAAGTTTCTTTGATTCAAACAGATTTTTTTGCAGTTGAGTCAACTTTATTAAAAAATTTGCTGTAAGGTTATGAAAATGAATACGTAAATCTATTTTCAAAGACTCTTTAAGTTTGAGACTGAATTAAATAAACTTTGAGAAATTCATTAACGCTTTCTACTTCAGCACAATGAAAGTAGCAGAATATATAAATGCAATAATCAATTGCCGTCGAAAAGCAATATTTAAATTTGAGAAAATAGTTCATTCTGTTATTTATCATAGAATTCAAATTATGCTGTCATAAGCCAAAATGTGACATTAAGTTTTAAACTTAGAATTGACCCTTGAAACTTCAGATGAATAATTTAGTCCCATTATCAATATTCATATTGTAGGACATGAAATTCATAGAAAAATATAGTTATCAGTTATGAGTGATAAAAAACAAAATAAACCGTCCTCTTAAATTTCAAAATTGTTGTCATATAAAGCGTTATTTAATTCCCCAAAGCTTATTCAATTTAGTCACACAAAATGAGAGAGTTTTTTACAAATGCTTGAAAATGGATTCGAATATTCATTTTAATTACCACGCAAAACTATTCTGAATGAAGTTGCCTCTGCTGCGATTAAATATGATGTGAGCAAGGCAATGAACTTATTATTCTTAAATTTTCGCTTACGAACACAAAGCTAGTACACTGCAAGTCCCATATAGTTCTGACTTTGGTTTTTGCCTAAAATGGCCTCGGCAATATAGCGCACCGACGCCAATGTCAACAATTAGGGCTGTATGAATCATTTCTATGTGACTTTCGTTAACAGTAAAAAATATTTTTTAATTTTCTTAAAATGTTTGTTTCTTTTGAAGGATGAACGCTGCCTTATGTTTTCCTGCGACATTGTTGTAACACATAACGTAAGCACTGAAAGCGAATGAAGCGAAGTGCGGACCGTGCAAACCGAACTTACGAAATTATGCGCTTGCGTGGCACCGCCCACTTTGTTAGTGCGGAACTGGACGAATCTGCTGGCTTTAGAGTGCCGCTCTCTGTAAGCCTTGCACCCCTGATCCTCGAACGAAATTCTCGGAAAGACATATTGCTCACTGACTTATTAGGGACTTCTGTGTAAAACATTTAGATAAACTTAATGGTGAAATATTTCTGAAACTTTTTCACTTGGTATTTTTAAAAAATTATGTTTCTTTAGTATCTGAAGAATGTTCATAGCCAAAAATTGAAATAATCGATTAAATCATTTTTGGAAAGTCGATTTTTGTACTTTAAGTATTTTAAAATGCGAAAATTCATCTAAACAGTTATAGTACATATTGTATATTTCTTTTCGATGAATTTTTTTGTGTATGATGCTTCTCCGATATCCTGCAAATATTTGTAGATGGAAATTGAAGCAATAGGTAAGGCCCCTTCTGAAATGAGTTGATTTTAGTATTTAAGTCCTTTTCTCTTCAAAAATTTATATTAAAATATTTTATGTCATTCAAAAATATCCTAAACACCTCGTCATTATCATGCTTGATGATGTTAAGTTAAAGATGTTAAAAGTTCAATAGGATGTTTGAAATCTCTCGGAATGACGTAGTAGGTACAAAACTAGGTGTTTGGTGTAGTTTGGAGCTTGTTGCTCACTGCTGCTGTGCTTATGCGACGGCCGAGAGCGTTTAAGGTGACATTACCGTCTAGATGTTTTTTTAGCGCTACCATCTGTTACTCCATCGGGTTTCAATCGACCACTTCCTGATGGTCTCGGAAGTTTCTCACAATGTGACAGGTGTTTAATAAGACCGCTTTTTGGCCTGCTGCCAGTACCCTACTGACTCCTAGGTGTTCGAGATGTTCAGTGCATCCTCTGTGCACATTGCCTGTCGCCAAAATCACAATAGGATGAACAGATGTATGTTTCACATTCCTCCGTGTTGTCTTCACTTCATGCTTTAGCTCGCTTCACTTATGAATCTTGGTTGTATCGGTTGCCTGTAAGTTTCAGTTAAGTGAACAAGCAATATCGATTGTACAGACTTTTTCACCTTTTTTCTCACGCATGACAATGTGGGGTCGATTGGCTCGGATGTGATGATCCATCTGGATAGTAACATCCCAGTAAAAGATATGGTCTTGGTTGTCTACAACGGGCACTGGAATGTATCTATAGAAAGGCTGCGATTCTGTTAACAGTCCGGGGCGTAGGGCTTGATGTAACACATGCTTGCGACAGTTTCTAGTGCTGACAACCCTCTTCTGAATCGCCATCATGAATCCTTCCGTTTACGAAAACAAGGCGCCCTTCTTCAGTTAAATATTGGATGCGTCTTTGTCCACCTCATGTTGGTCTAACGTTTTGGGGTGCTCGCCGTGAATAACTTTTTGTCTCCAATGCGTTTCTATTTCCTCGATTACTTCTGCCCCGATATTCAAGGCTTTCTGTGAGGACTTGTTCAAGGGCATGTAATCGAAATCTGCTTTACAAATGGTGTTGTGGAGCGTAACATCTCGCTTGCTGTTAAATTAGTCTCGCAACTGTATAATTTGTGATGTATACAGTGGATTCACATGTACTGCGCTTCGACCCCCTTTATGTCATGGTAAAACTACCTTTTTATTTGCCGAATCACTGTGGTGCGTTCGGTGCTTAGTCATTTTAACGCGCATGGTTCTTTTTATCCTTTCAAGGTCGGTGTTCGACTATTTGTTGAGCCCAAAAGAGTACGTGAGGATAAGGATAGCATATGTGTGAATAGCCCTAATTTTATTAGCCGAATCCAGAGAAATTCTCAGAAAGAATCCTAGTCTTGTAGTGAAGGCAGACATTAGGCTCTTCTTAACTAGCATATGCTGAATACCCTTAGTTTCAAGGATACCCAAATATTTATACAAGTCACCCTCCACCATTGCCTCTATGTGTTTCTCGTTTTCGTCTTCCGGATGTGGTTCTACTGGTCGCGGTATTTCGCTTCATTATCTCTAGCACCTATTCCAATGGTAGCTATGTCAACCGTTTAAAACAATTTGTTGGCAGATATTGAGCGTTTGTCCGCGTGATTCTGTTCCTTCATTCTTGTGACCAGATGCGGGTACTGGAGTAAAAAAAGACGATGATTTTCTCTCCTTAAACTTTCGCCACTATTCTCTGCCAATAAATTGAGACGCATAATATTTCTGTGCATATGGTATGTCCGCTTCAATAGCCTTCTTGGTTGCTGAATCTCTGCTACTGCCTCTGCTTGAATCAGGTCATCTGCCTCTAGAGGACGTGGTGGCACTGGATCATCAAGACGTTGCGCAGTAACACCAGTAGCACGTTGATGATGTATTGTTTCAACAGTCGCCGCACGCTTTCGTGGTGAAGCTTGTTCTAGCTGATGTTCATTATCGACGTTTTCCCCCGTCGACTCAATCTGTTGCTCAATCTCCATTGCTCGGTCTTCTGAGATGAGTGGATTATTTCTGATGTTCTCAACTTTCGTGATAAGATCTCTCACTACAACTCTCTCTATATTAGGATACTTCGCAACGAACTTCATCCTAACATTGTGCCCCTTCTCGCGTTCAGTTTCAAACTTCACGCTTTCATGACAGAGACGCATCAATTCTCCTTTCATTTTTGTATTCCAGTTTGTGCTCTCGCACGGTATTCCTGTTGAGGTGGTTGGCTGCGAATTGCTTACGCTAGACAAAGCATCCTTAGCAGGCACTGTTGATGTTCCACTGTTTGCCGTTTGTCGCAGATGTTCTCGCTGGCCAGATTGCTGATGCATGAGATCTGCCTCAACATCACGCAGCTCACTATCACCACAGTCCCGCATGCTGTGGCTCCCAGCGGTTTCTCCAGAGACGCGCCGACGTTCCTCGTAAGGCGACCATCGTTTTAATATATTCAATAAATTTTTCCATTATTTGTGGGTTTTCGTGTTTCACTTAGTCTCTTCCCTTTTCGAGCTCCGCCTGTTTGGCATGAAAAACCCTATCAGTAGCAATGCCACCGCCAACATAGCCATCAAAGTTATGAGAAGAAAGCTCAAGCCCTACTACGACGCCAACGCGAGAACACCTTCACTGGGTATTATTATTGCCTTAAACGAAGAGAGGATAGGAAAAGTTAATATATTCGTGTATCTTGGAAGATTGTTTACTGCTGACGGAAAAATAGATTCAGAGATATCCAGCCGTATTAACGAAAGTGGAATGAATAAATGAAATAACTTCTCTTCCTCCGCCACCTCGGTTAAGATGAAATGAAATGAATTATGAATCAATTAATCCGTTTACTCATATCCTTACCTTGAGGATTTTTGTTTTTTCTCAGCTTTTTTCTTGAGTGAACCCGGTGTTTCATCATCTGTCACGGTCTAAGTCAAGTGCCTGATGAGTTAAAGATGTTAACAATTTAATGCGATGTTTTAAACTTTCTACGATGATGTTGCAGCAGGTACAAAATTAGGTGTATGGTGCAGTTTGCAGTTCGTCGTTTACCGCTATTGTGCGTTGCGGCCGAGAGCGTTGAAAGTGACATCAGTCGCCCCTGGATGCTTTTCTAGAGCTACTTCCTCTTACCGCAAAGGGTTTTAGTCGCCTACTTCCTGATGGCCTAGGAAGTTTCTTACTATTCGACAGGTGTTTAATAAAAGCGCTTTTTGTGCTGCTGCCAGAACCCCATTGACTCTTAGATTTTTGAGGTGTTCAGTGCATCCTGCTTACATTTAGCATGTCGCCGAAATCACAAAAGGATAAATAGATGCATGCTTCACATTTCTTCATATTGTCTTTGCTTCATGACTTAGCTCGCTGCATCATTATGTCTATGCGTGTACTCTTCTTGAACCATGACGCGACAACCATCAATAATGTGCTTGATGAATTCGTTGGTATCTCCACACAATCGGCACCTGTCAATCATGTCTTGATGTAACACATGCTTGCGATAGTTTTTAGTACTGGCAATCCTCTCCTGTATCGCTATCATAAATCCACCCGCTTCCGGAAACAAGAAACTCTTTCCACAACACCGACCTAATACGGGTCACTGTTCAAACTATTCAGCGAATGCCCCATGTGAAGAGCTTTACACAGTAATTATACATCACGATTCACACGCGTCATCCTTCTTCTCATGAACGATTGTTCTCCACACATCCCTGTCCTTGCATAAATATTTTGCTTCCTTCGCATCCAAGCACCGTCTCATGCAAGCGCTTGTGTTTCTACGACTCATTATATCTCTCCGCTCCAGGGTCTCATTCACACATACCAACCATTCCTTCTACTGTCTCCATCTGGATACGCCATTCACCATTCACACTGAATTTATCTATTCGCGTTTTACCACATATATTTTGCTAGGATTTCATACCAACAGCGTTCACTCTACTCATATCCTTCTCTTGATGATCTCTCGCAAGCCAAATATCTGATCAACATATGGTTCCCTTGGCATAAATCCACATTGGACTTCCCAGATCCTTTCTTCAGTTATTTCTATGACCTTATCAATAAGCATTTTGGTCAAAATTTTGCCCACGGTACTATGTAGGCTTATGGCTCTATAATTAGTACAGTCACCTTGATCATCCTTTTTCTTGTAGAGTGAAACAATAATCGCCTTTCTCCAATCTTTTAAAACTTCACCGTTCTCAACACACATATTTATAAATTTGATCAGCCGCGCAGACGTATATCCGCCACCTCTCTTGAACATTCTACCAGCGATACCATCCACACCAGTAGCCTTACTGTTCTTCAATTTCTTAATTGAGGATTCAATGTGGGGGATATCGATCCCATACAATATCTTGAGAGAATCAGTCATGCGACCTTTCACTTTTTCCTCATTTCACTCCATTTTACCATCAGCATGCCTAATTCTGACTAATTCAGTGCTAGTACTTCCTTTCCTAATTTTCTTAAACCATTTTCAAAATAATTTTGTATCTTCTTCAAAATAATTTTCTATTCTTTTGTCTTTTTTCGCTTTGATATTATCCTTGCTTTCTTTGAATAGTGCATTTACTTTTCTGTTTTATCCCTTCAGTTATTTCGAGTTTAGTGCTCTCCTCATCGCTAAAACCTTCAATATTCAGCTTTCTCGACCAAGCTTGCTTCTTATAGTTAACAGCCGTACGACTTTTATCATCAGATGCTCTCTTGTAGATGCTATCTCGTAATATTATTCATGTACTCCCTACAATTTTATTGTCTCATTCCGTCTTCCAGTCTTCTTTATGATGTCCTAAATATTTATTTAGCTTTTCAAGATACACCATTTGTACCTTTGGTTGCTGCAAATTCTCTATTTCAACTCGCGCCTGAGTCGACTTATTATCAATTCCTCTTTTTCTCCGTTCGAGACCTAGGTTCATTTTTGAGACTATGAGATAGTGGTCTGTTCCACATCCAGAGCATCCCATAACCCATGTATCTCTTACTAGCTTTCTCAGACTCTCATCCTCTACAACAAATCGAATTATACTGTGGCTTTCGCCTGTGCACTAAGTACACATGTGGATAGTTTTGTATCTGAACCAAGTATTTCTAATAGAAAGGCCTTTTTACAATCATCAGCTAATCAACTTCTTCCCGTGGTCGCTTGTTTTTGGGTCTCCGAAATGACAAAGTACTCTGTCAGTACCTTCGCGTTGCATAAAAACCCAGCCATTCATATCTCCGAGTAGAATGATTCTTTCCCCAGGATGACAACTACCTATTCTATCATTTGATGCACCCAATAAGGTATCTTTCACATCACTGCTGTCACCATCAACTGGAGAACATCATGCTATGATATATAGCTCTCTAATTCCTACTTTCATTCTAACTCATAGTAACCTAGGAGATACACATTCATACTTTCTGACATGATGTTTTCCTCTCTCATTTATGATCAGAAATACTCCTTGGCCACCATGTGATCTAGCTTCTTTACGCGTATTATATCTCGTAATTCCCTTTGCTAAAGATCATTTACAACTCTAGCGTTTCAAAAACCCAGTCTTAATTCATCGCCTGAAGCATTTCCATGGGCATGTCCTTTGACAATAGGCGTGTTAGTCCTATTCAAAGCTACATTATTATTCGTATTGTCTATTATTTGAAGTTCACATCCACCAATCAACTTGATGCATTTGATGATGGTTTATACTGAGGAAGGCACCGACCTCCTGCAGTCTGCTCTTTAAGATAGGAAAATATCATTTATTACTTCAGAAATGTGATGAGAATTGCCCATCCTGAATAAAGCTTGACAAGCTTCACAACTTCCATACATTTCCCAAAGCTTATAACTTTTTCAAGCATTTCTATCAGTTTTCAAAAAGTACGATATGTTTCACAGTTTTCAAAAATTCTCATGAGTTTCTGAAAACCATAAGTTTCAACGTGAGTTTCACAGATTCTATTGCCGACTTAACTCGACATTTTTTACTATATGTAGAATGCTCAAAGTACTCAACATTTATTTTTTCAGTTTGAGTTTCAAATGTCAAAGCAATACTTCTATTCATGTAGAAAAAAACTCTTTTTTAAGATAAATCTACGTAGCGTAACCAAATATTTTATTTAGGGAACCCCATAACAGTTATATAATGTATATTTGTACGATTAGAAATACCATACTATAAATTGCTCAATACCCTAAGGGTTCTGAAAGCCAAAATGAGTTATGAAATTTTTTCACACTCAGAGCATTGGGAAATGTCGAATACGTTAATTTTTTCTTATATTCCTCAACATTACCGATTTTTTCGAACAAAAATGTAAAATGTTTCATTCATAAGTCAATTTCCTCAGAAGCCTTAAAATCAGAAGAAAATTGTTTCCAGGTTATCATACAACAATTTGGTTCTGAGTCAAACGTTTCTATCCTACAAAATGTACTTAATATACTTTTCAGCCTCTTTTAGAGATGCAAAAACGAGCTTAATTGAACTATTCGTAATATATCCAAAAAAGGTACTGATAACTATATTTTTTATCAATATATAAAAAAACAATATCCCTTATCACTTGAATTTAACGCAATATGTACTTCGTGGGCCAATCAGATTATCAGAAAAACGACAAAAAAAAATATGGAAATGCGAGTATTTCGGCTCATACACTTTTTACAAAAATATTTATATGATATACAAAAATTTGTCTAATTTTTATGATTTGCCTAAAATTAGAATAATATATCGAGCCGTTTTTGTAAACAGTAAAATTTCGATTTAATTCATTTGAATTTGAAACTGTGATTCACAGAAAATTTCATTTGACTGAGAGCTAATGAATATTTTTCTTTGATTCAAAGAAATTTCAATTGAATCCAATAATATTTTTTTTTAGTAACTCGAAATCCCAAAGAAATCCTTTAGAATCCTCCAAAATTAGTGTAAATCCCTTAAAATCGGTTAAAATCCATGAAAATTCTGTTGAATTTTTCGAAATCTTACAATATCTTCTAAAATCCGTGGTTATACTTTAGGATCTTTCAAATCTCTTAAAATCCTTCGAAATGCCGTGAAATCATCCAAACCACTTTCAATCTTTCAGAATCAGTTAAGATCTCTAAAATCCTTTGCAATCTTTGCAAATCTTTTGAATTCCCGTGAAAATAGGCATTTAATTATAATCCCCTGTTACCCCTCAAAATTCGTAAAGATACTTCTCGTCTTCGGAACAGATTCCATGAAATCTTTTGAAATCCTGAATGTAGCTTGAAATCTTCAACAGTTCATACAAATTCCCTATGATACTTTAGAATTCCTTAAAATATCTAGTAATGAATTAAAGTTTTTGAAATTCTGTGAAATATTTTGGAGTCTTATGAGATCGCTGGAAATCTTTCCAAATTCCATGACATCCTTAAAAATTCGTCAAAACCCGTCAGCGTCTCTTGAAACCCTCTAACATCCTTTGAAATCCCGTGGTTTGTTTTGAAATATTTCGAAATAGTTCGAAATCTCTTAATATTTCTTAAAATCCTTTGTAATCTCAGAAAAAATATTTTAAATCACTGAAAATCTTTTATGTCATTTGAATTCTCTGAAAATTATTTTAAATCTTGTTTACAGTGAAAATTTTTATATATTTTTGATATATTGAGTAAATATGTAAAATCTTTTTGAAAATAGGCCCGAAAAATTATCTGAATTTTTGTCTGGAATTGATTGTTAGATAGCAGACAATCATATTCAACAAAGAAATCCCAGTAGTTTTTAACTTTCATTTAGAATGGGTTTAGCGCAACGTGATACATAACGTTGGATCAATGAAAATGCATCTATATATAGTTTTATGGTATACTAAAACTTATCAAATGGATGTAAGGAACTTCGACGCAGTGATTTGGAGAATTATGAAACTCACAAGTCACATATGAATTTCTTTCAAAAAAAAAAAAAATTTTGTTGTTTTATCATCAAATAATCTACTGAATATGTGTTCACTGCTACGAAAATTTATTTTTAATTTTCCTGAATCTACATTAAGGAACGTGCATTAATTACGCAAGGATAATTTTTGAAATTTTAGACGCTCTTACCTCCCTAGTGTGAGAATTCGTAAGATTTTTGAGACCCCCCCCCCTTTTTCTTACGTAAAATTTTATATTCTTACTCAATGTATCAACAATATATCATTTATTTCATTTGAAAACAAAAGTTCTGAACCTCTCTAAGAATTTTTTGCGATTTCAAGGGATTTTAAGAGATTCGGAAAGATTTCCACGGATTTGAAAGAGTTAAATGAATTCGAAAGGGATTTCAAAGATTTCAAGTGATCTTGCAATATTTCGAAAATTTAAATAAATTTCAAGGATTTTAATGGATTTCGAAGAATTTGAAGGGATTTTTATGAGATTTTGAAGATTTCAAGCGATTTTAAGATTTTCGGATAACTTTACGGAATTTCAAAGAATATCAGGGCGTTTCCAAGATTTTTGAAGTATTCCAATTGATTTCCAGGGAGTTCACTCCTTTCAAAGGGATTTCAAGAGGTTATGTACTACATGGGCTGAAAAGTCTTCGGCCTGACACAGAGATGACGCAACAAACAAAAAAACTGTATGCTTGTCATAGAGTACCAACCTTAACTAGAATACTGTCAAAGTTTGATGACATTCCATCAAGCCATTCTCA
>JAUMHM010010880.1:0-17592 GCA_032362435.1 Melikaiella ostensackeni
TTGACCTTTAAATTCTAGTCACACGGATTGGGCTTCTAGTGGGATGGATTCATTCCACGTTAGTTGAAATTTCCAAAGGGTTCGAATTATCATTTTTGCATATACGATGATCGGACCTAGTAAACCTAACGGATCAAATAACCGTGCTATTTCTACGATTACCGTGCGCTCAGTTTTTTGAGACTACGATTTTTCTGCATTTTCAGCTATTTCATAGATAATTCTATCCTCGCCTGAATTCCAACATAGTCCCGAAGTTTTGATTATGTCCGACGAATCAAGGGACATGAACTCAATCTCGGACTTTTCTGACAAATCGCGAGTTAATCTGGAATCGTTGGATGCCCACTTACGCAAGGTGAAACCACCCTACTGAACTAACTGAATTGAATCGTCGCGCAGAGCGGAAGCTCCTTCGAAGGAAGCTGCCCCTGACTCAAGATCGTCAACTTAAATATTGCGAAATAGAATGGTGGCAGCAAGAGGATGGAAACGATATTCATCTTGTTCAAGTTGTGCATGCACCCTTGTAGCGAGGAATGGCACGGAGGCTGTACCATAAGTGACAGTTTTTAATGCGTGAATTTTTAGCGGTTCATTTGGATTTTCTAGCCAGAGAATTTTTTAGTAAATGAAATCGTCCGGGGATACTCTAACTTGCCGGTACATTTTTTCAATGTCGGCTGTTGAAGCAGAGGAAATTAACCGAAAACGAGTATAAATCGAGAAAAAGTTTCCTTAAATGCTTAGATGTTCAATCCTTCTGCCTTATCCTTATGCCTTATTTCCTTATGCTTAGATGTCCAATCTCCGCTCGAATCATCTGAAATATTTTCTCTCGAGTCTTCGGTACTTTGGAACAATCCTCGGCCAGGTTCTGTCAGGTATTGTCGTCCGTTAATGTTCAAATACACAAAGGAAATAGCCGATAAAACTAGGTTAGAAGTCAATTCACCAAAAGAAGAAATTGCTGCACTGTTACCAACAACCATTAAAATCAATAATTTCAAATTTTTTGTACATCATAAAATGGTTTTCACAATGTTTGATGGAAAAGTGTGCCAGGCAGTTTCTGAAACACCATCAGCTGCATCCTGCTTCATATGTAAAGCAAATTCTTCAGAATTGAACGATTTGAAAAATGTTCAGAAAAGACCTGTGCAGCCAGAAAATGACGAATTTGGAATTTCTTCACTCCCCGCACGTATACGCTTTATGGAATGTCTTCTGCATATAGCGTATCGTGAAGATTTCAAGAAAAGCTGGACAACTCTACAGGATAAAGAAAAAAAGCTGATGGCAGAAAGAAAAAAGGCTATTCAAGAAAAGTTTAGAGAAAAAATGAGCTTAATTGTTGATCGTCCGAAGCAAGGCAGTGAGTGGCACATCCAATGATGGAAACACTTCGCGCAGATTCTTTCAAGAGCCAGAGCTGCCAGCATAAATCACAGGCATCAATCTTCAGCTCATAAAGAATTCTAGTATCATACTTCAGGTTTTAAATTGTGGAAAGGATGAAAATTCAATCGAGTTGTCACCAACAAAGACTTGACTCACAAATTGTTTATCTTATCTGATCCAGTCATAGATAATGAAAGAAATCTCGCAACAAAACCAGGATCGAAACTAGACCCAAAAGCTCAGAAACTATCAGTTAAAGAAAACTAAGATCCTTTTGATATTTATCCTATAATAACACCAAACTGTATTAATGTAATATTCGTAAGCCCAATAAAGCACGTTTGAAAAAAAAGTACCTCAAACACTCAAAAATTGCTCAAACTGCACATTTATTCATGAAATCTGTTTATAACAATCACATTTGTCATGAAATGACAATATAATTGAGAAAAGTATCACTAGCAAGACTAACAAAGTACGTCTGAAAAAAAAGTAACTGAAACTCTTAAAAATTCCTCAAACTGTTCATTTGTTTATAACAATCACAAAATTGTTATGAAGTGACAATATAGTTTATTGAAACTCACTGCTACGACAAACAAAGCACGTTCTTTTGAAAAAAGTTCGTCAAATACTCAAAAATTGCTCAAACTGCGCGTTTCTTTATAAAACTTGTTTATAACAATTCGGCCTACAATTTCCTTATAGTTTCAATTGAAAAATAAAATTGGACATTTGTATAAATCAAATAACAGCCGACTGACGATTACTAGGATTTTCGGCACTACTAAATTTACCTAAGTTAACAGTGACATATTAATCTTGAAATATGAGAGTTCATAAAGACATGAAATAATTTTAAAAAACAATATGGTCGATTCACTTTATTGGTCATTATTTCATTATTGTCATTATTGTTCAAATAGTTACTTGCAGTTTTTTTCATTTTACCACGATTTTTAACGCCTAAAAAACAATGGAAAAAGTCTACTGGAAAATACCATTTTTCTATAAATTGGAACACTCACAGAATTTAACAAATAAATAATAGCTAGGAATGACGATTAATTTAGATAGCTCATATTATTTGCCATCTCCTAATAGAGATAGGGTATAGAAAGAGAATGATGACTAAAATGGATGAAATGATGCTAAACTGTATAAATTTTAATGTCTTTAACGTGTTCATTTGAGCATGGAGTCTGATGCATTTTGGCGCCAGCGATTTCTAATCGCCGGAAACTTGATACGTGATGGGTGTTACTAAGATGGCCCCCGGAAACCGGAAGGCCGGACGCACATCCCCTGTTTTGGCTCTTCGAGAAAGTAGGTTTCTAGGAACTATTAACTGTACAATGAAATTCATTGAAAATTAATCACCGAATACTTGTCTATACTGAAAAAAAGTTACTGGATCCAAGGAAATGCATTCCTTTGATTTCTTTTCTTTGTACCAAAACTTTTTTTACTTCAGTTGAGTGAATATTGTTTAGAGGCAAGAAAGTCATACCTCGAGTCATATAAATAATTTCTTCGCAATAAATGCGAAAATTGTTAAGTCAAATAAACGATTTCTTGAAAGCTAAAAACCTAGTTTTTTCGAACCTTCTTTCACATCCATAGAAATATTTCCTCATTTCAATTAAGTCGATTATTTGAAAGGATAATTACTTATTCACATTAAGTAATTCCTCTATGAGTGGATCAAGTAGTTCAGGTTTCTTTGTGTGAACAAAATTTTTTTTTTTAATAAATCATTAATCATCGAATTGAAAAAATATTTATCCCATGCTAATAGTTGACACAATTATTACAAGTGAATAATTATATATTTTACACTCCATAAGCAAATTCGGGCTTTGTCCGGAAACTTTGCTCAGAATTAGTTTCGCGCACCAGAAAATGCCCAAACCCGAAACCTTTTGAGTTAAGACTTTTAGAGAAATCCCTTTTTTCGGAATTTATGGCTTCTCTTTGATTTCACGGCCGAAGATCCCGAGACGATCAGACCCCGGGGATAACAAAAGTTCTGACAGAGAACGCATCTCGGACAGGGATTAAGGAGATTCTGCACTACAATTAAGTAATTGGTAATGAAACTGAATTTATTTTTCGTACATGTGAATTTTATTTATTTTTTTTAATTTCATGATAAAAATTTTGTAAATATAAAGATTTATAGAAATTAAAAACGTGAATTTTATGAGTTCAAAAAAATGAAGGGTAAAAACAATTTTTAAAAAATTGAAAATTAATTCGAAAGTAACATAATTTTTTATTTTGCAAGCATGCATTGTAAAACAAGACACTCGGAATCTTTGATTTGACAAGCAGCAAATACAAATGCTGAAATTAATTTTTACAACAAACTTTTTCAAATTGTAGGCTATTTTAAATGAATAACATATGCTTGGATTCGTAAAAATTTGTAGATTCCGAAAATCACATTTTTAAAATTGCTAATTGCGAAATCACTCGATCTCACATCTCGAAAAGGCATCCCTCCTAAGAAGCTAATGGGGTTCAATTTAATGACCTGTCCTTTTTCTCTCATTTCCTTCTCACTCTTCTCTTGCTCGCTTCTTTTCATCCCTGTCCTTCCCAAAAAATCATCATTCTTAGACTTATGACCACAGTCGGGTCGGAAAAACTTCAGATGTCTGTCTAACATGTGTTTCAGTAGCAGTATTGGATGCTTTGGTTGATCAGTTATTGGCTACAGATTCGGAGAAACAAATATGTACACACCCTTTACAGGATTTACTCCACCCTTTCCAGAAAAAACATCAGCGGGAAAGGACGAAATTTTGTCCAGTTTGCGCATCTGTCATAAAAGTGTGGAGTTAAGGTGTAGTTTACTGATTTTCAAGTTTCCACTTTAGACCTTTTGAGTTTAGACATTTAGAGGAATCCTTTTTTTCGGAATTTATGACCTCTCTTAAATTTCACGGCCGAAGGTTCCGAGACGAACAGACCCTGACCCCGGGGATGACACAAGTTCCTACAGAGAACGCATCTCGCACAACAATTAAGGTGATTCTGCACTACAATTAAAAATTCGTAATAAAAATGAAACTTCTTTTTTCCTTCACGTGAATTTCATTTAATTTTTTTTTCAATTTTTGTTAAAAATTTTAGAAATATTAAGATTTGTAAAAATTAAAAACGTAAATTTTATAATGATTTCAAAAGAATAAAGCGTAATAACAATTTTGAAACACTTAAAAAATAATTCGAAAGTAAAATGATTTTTCATTTTGCAAGCAAGGATTGTAAAACAAGACACTCGAAATCTTTGATTTGACAAGCAGCAAATACAAATGCTGAAATTAATTCTTTTATTAAAGTTCTTCAAATTGTACACTTTTTTATGTGAATAATATATGCCTGGAATCGTAAAAATTTGTAGAATCCGAAAATCACATTTTCAAACTTTTTAAGTGTTTGACCTGTCTTTTTTGCTCACTTCTCACTTTTTTTCATTGCTCACTTCTTTTCATCCTTTTCCTTGCCAAAAGTTCATCATTTTTACATTTATGTCCACAGTCGGGTAAGAAAAACTTCTGATGACTGTTTAACAAGTGTTTCAGTAACAGTATTTGATGCATGTTACACTTCCACTACCACTTCTCTCTGCTCACTTGAGAGAGCTTGGGTGGTGATTACTCTCGTAAAGTAGAATGGGAAGTGGAGAGTGGAGGTGGAAAACTCACATCTGCGATTTGAGCAGTTTTGAGGAAAATTCCTGGAATTTCCCCTCTCTGGATAGACCTGATTTATAGGTATCCTACTACTGTCATCTGATACTACTATGCTTTCCCTGTTAGTCTGTTCTTAGCATCAGCACATGCTTACTGAACAATATATCGCCTCTTAGGACCACATAAATACTTACTCTTATTAGAAACCCATTCCTTTGTTTCCAAGAAATATCTAGTAAAACTTAGGTTACTCTTCTTCGAAAAAAGGAATCACATCTTTTAATTGCGAAAACTTCTGCTTCAGCCGATGCACATTTATTTGTTTGAAGGAAATATTTCCTTGATTTAAAATCATATTTCACTATATATTAAGTGCTTAATTTCTAAACACAAATCTCTTATTTTTCAACCAATAACAACGTTTATTCGCTTAGATAATATTTCATTGACTAAAATCAGGATTAATTTACTTCAACAATTGCATAAGTATAGAAAAGTATACAATTATTACGTTAGAAAACAAAATTGTTCAACTGAAATTTGGACTGCAAACAGTTAACATCTACTTTAAAAATTATCACAGTTGCCATAGTTGTCAATTATAAATTTCAAATTTATGTACTCTTTTGATACATTTTCAGATAAAAATAGTACTCGAACATTTTGGAATTTTTTGAAAATGTTTAGAATATATATGCATTGGAATTTAGTGTCGAATAATTTATAAATAATATTTTTATGTTGAAAGTATTGACGCAGATGAAAGTGTTTATTTATTTAATCATAAGGTCAGTATGAAGTGCTATTGTGCGAATCATGTATATCGTCCACTTCTAGCTACGTTCGAACGATAAGTGCTCAATATTTTTAACTAACTGCAACACACACAGTTTGAGGGCAGTACCGGTGCCAAAAATTAAGGTCAGTGTGAAATGTTATTGCGCCAATCATGTATTTCGTTCACTTCTAGCTACGTTCGAACGCTAAGTACTCAATATTTTCAACTAACTGCAACACACACAGTTTGAGGGCAGTAACGGTGCCAAAAATTAAGGTCGGTGTGAAATGTTATGGTGCCAATCATGTATTTCGTTCACTTCTAGCTACGTTCGAACGCTGAGTACTCAATATTTTTAACTAACTGCAACACACACAGTTTGAGGGCAGTAACGGTGCCAAAAATGAAGGTCAATGTGAAGTGCTATTGTGCCAATCATGTAGATCGTCCACTTCCAGCTACGTTCGAACGCTGAGCACTCAAAATTTTTAACTATCTGTAGGTGGGCGATATACATGATTGGCACGATAGCCCTTGATACTGGCCTAATTTTAGGACTGTTGCTGCCCTCAAACTGTGAATGTTGCAAAAAATTGAAAAAATTTAGCGCTTCGCGTTCTAACGCTGTGAGAAGCGGGCGATTTATATGATTGTTATCACCGCACTTGATTCTGACGTTATTTTAGCAATGTTGTTTCTTTCAAACTGTGAGTGTTGCAGTTCATTGAAAATATTGAGCGCTTAGCATTCGTCTGTTACGAGAAACGGGCTGTGAGAGTTATCGGGATAAGTGAGCGCAATTCTGACCACATTTTAATCTGTGATTCTTATTTTGTCGCTGTTTTTGCTCTCAATGCTGTGCAGATACCTGTATATCATATGCACTGATTTCGAGCGCATGGCGCCGTATAGCACTACAACTGTTCATTTATTTACAAAATTTCGTTAAGGATATTTCATTGGACCTTTATAACCTACAATATTACCAAGTTTCAGCCAAATCCACCGAAAGACATTTTCCCATGTATTGTGTTTTCCATGTATTGTGTGCTTCAACACAAGCACTGAGGTTAGTAGCATTACTAGAATATCCCTCGAATATTTGGCCAGCCAAATTCTTAGCGAAAATAGATATCGCGATTAAGACGTCACGCGAAATGGAGTGGTTAAACGTGGCACTAGAAAGCGTGGAAAATTTCTCTTCAATTAATATAGATAATTCAATCAAAATTTCATCCATTCTGTAAGTAGTTATTGCAAAAATGTTGCAATATTTTGATACTGTTCACACTTTCGGCATAATTTACACATTTTAATTTTAGGACTTACGTTAAGAGTAGATTTTCATATTATTTTCATCACAGATTAAGAAAGTTGTGCAATTTTTCCGTAGACTCTACCAGTGCCTGGAACTTTAAACAAACAATTTGAAAGAATAAATTGATTGACCTAAATACAGCCAAGCTTTACCAATGACGATCGAGGAATTTCAACATTTATCTTTTTTTCTTATATTACGAGTAAGACTTCCACAATTATAAGAAAATGACAGTATTTAAATGATTGAATGTATTCCTTGTTACAAGATGCTCGATTGATCTAATTCAAACCAGATTTGATGTATCAGAAATGATATGTATATGCAAAGAATAATTCTCAATTTTGTTTAAATATTAAACGAAAGTTTTAAAAAACTCTGCTCAAAATAATAAATTGCGTATTTTGAAGAAGGCCGTGACTATGTGAACCGAAATCTTGGTATGAATAGTTGGATTTTTCGAGTGTGAATAGCGGGACCTGGAAAAGCGACTGTTTGTTTGTACTGAAAGTTCGTTACAAATAGCCGGATTTTTCTGTTGCACATGGGCATTGCCTTTATGGATTTAGTACCTCGTCAGGAGGAAGCAGTGGTCATGAAATGAGCATACATTTAATTACATGTCGTAGTGGAGCCACCCTAAATTCTTTTTTGCAACGACCGCGTTAAAAATACGAGTTCTGACGTCCGATTCGCGTGACAAAAATGTACAATTTATGTCCGATGAGGTGAGTTTGCTTTAGCGGGGTAAAAGTACTTTTACTTTTTAGTGAGTGTTTATAAGCTGGTACTGGCATGTCAGTTCTTTCCATAAGTTGGTACCACTGTTATACGTATTGCTGCAACTTCACGTTTATTAATGGTGTGTCAAGTACTTGACGTGCATTTGACGTGCATTCACGCTCTTTTCAAAACTTGAAAATTGTGTGTGTTTACATAATGTTATTTCGTCAATCGGTCACAAATCAACTTGTATTTTATAACAATAAATCCTCTCTACTTGTAGCGATAGACGCTCCTTCCGAATACTATTGTATTCCTGATGAGGCCAGGCGTCACCGGGTGAAAGCTAGAACGAATCTGTTAATTTAAGTTTTTGAAAACCAGCTTTTGGACTCGTAGATCAAAAATCGTGAAACCACCGACAACTTTAATTGAATGTGCAATGATGAACAAATGGTTAAGGTATTGAGTATGTCATAAATTTGCAAACATTTTCAAGAATGGTAATGGTCAGCTTAAGATCAGGGGGATGCTATAAGTGGATCTTAGGTAGGCTACTATTTGTAGCCACAAACAGACGAAATGGACGTTTTGGCCTGCCAGAAATAGAAATACAACGATACGTGAGCATACAGACCTATAGATAAGTCGTTTTTCTCGCATGCCTGAGATGAAACTATACACGAACCAAGTCACGCTCGAAGAACATCGAACAGACTTGACCGTCCTTGCATGCCAAACATTGTTTACCCTTTCTTCAGTTGTCCATCTTTAACACTAAATTTAACTTCAACAATAATTGTCTGCGAAACAAGTCTTTGAATAGAAAAAAACATGTCTTACTATTTATTATTTCAACTATTTAGAATTATTTATTATTTGTAAAAACATATTAGATGACAAAGACACTGTAAACCGGAGCTAAGCCGGACAGGAACATGCGCAATTTTCCCACTTCATGACTTGATATTGCTTTTTCCTGGGTCAAAAATGGGTGATCCGCCTTACCCCATGTGTGCCAGTCAGCAGGTCTGAATTAAATGCAACATCTTATACTAAATCTGATATTTTTTAAACTTTGCATTTACATAAAACATACTTCCCTAATTATAAATAACATTTTTGGGTTGACAGTCCAATACGTTTTAATGGTAAGAGTAAGAGACTTTGAAGAGGGAATAGTGCCATTCCAAAATGTCGACGATATATAATGGATCATACTAAAACGTTTACGACTGTCAAGCCGGCAAAGTTATTTATCACAGTTTAAACATCGGTCGCCTAAGGTTCTTCATAAGTGACCGTCCGCGAAGAAAGGAACCGAACGCCCGGGAGCTACATTTTACAGGAGAGGCGATTGAAGGGGCAATCCAGCACAGGAAATCCATAAGAGGGCCTCACTTTGCAATTTGATAACGATTCGAATTATGGCAAATAAAAGAATGATTTTTTCATTACGGAAGAGCAAATAAAAAAAATCGATTGGTGTAAAAAACTAAAAATTTACTTTTTGGGCGTTAGGTCCCTTACTTCGCGGACGGTCACGTTATATGTACTTAATTCCCTAATGATTAAAGCCGATTTACAACCCTGTCAGAGGCCGGGCACATGTACAATTTTAAGAAAAACACATTTTATAGTATAAGTGGAACATGTTTATTCATAGATAAATGCAAATTCTGTTAATAACTTTTTGGAAACATTATAATGCAATGGCACACAGAATTCTAAATAAGCTGTGTCGGATTGCTGACCTATGTGCTACATGTCACCTCTTGTAAATTTTTAATCTAGTTAAAAGTGGTGACGCTTGAAATATTAAAATATGCAAAGTGCAAATAAAAATGGTAATTTTTGTCATTTCTATATAGGTTAGAAATTTCAAATGCGCCGGGTATGATAGAGAAATGGTGAAAATTGCAAAGTGTCCTTTCAGAGTTCAAGTCATTCATTTATGAATGGCACTCTGCTCTGATGCTAAGTTATAGTATGCCATTCTCTTTTTCGAGTGAATTTTCTTCATCCGTTGAGAAAAATACAGTATTTCTGCAAATTTAAGTTAGCCTTCAAATTCGACTTTCATTTATAAATACAGAATTGCAACCATCTCATAAGTCCAGAAGATTAATCAAAAAATTCTAATTTATTGGTGGCTCTTATAGAGAAAAGGTTCTCAAATATTCCTCCCATATTATCACTGTAGGTAGCATTATACGCTGCGCTGTATGTTATAGTGGTCTTTCCATAATTATGAGGAGACCACATAGTAGCGTTTACTAAAGAATAATTATTTTAAATATATGTATAAGGGTATAATATTCTCTCTGAATATGAATTTGTGAAAATGGAGCGACTAATTTTCTTAAGTGAAAATTTCTACTATTTATTAGTCATTTTTCCCTCAAACTTCAGTGAAAAGTTGAAAACGGTGGCGAATAGAACCAACAGAATCTGAATTTCTCAGGAGCTAAAAAACATTCTGTAAAATCGGAATCATCATTTAAAGACATAACAAAAGTCCACTCCCGAGCTGAAGTGTTGCGGAATTCAGACCTAAAAAGTTACGACCCTAAAGTTTCATATATCTATGGATTTCAAAATTTGTAAAACATTATAAACAAACTAATGGTCCGATCAAGAAACCAAGAACACCTTCAGATTCGTCTCCGAAATACCTAAATGCGCCTTTTTTGAACAATTTTGTAAAATATTGCATCATTTTTCAAGGTTCTGCAGTTGTTATAAACAAACAAGGGGTCTGATTAAAGAACGGAAAACACACTTGAATTCGTCTCCAAATATCTAGATGCGACTTTTTTTGTTTCAAACAATTTTTTAAACAATCACATCATTTCTTAATAATTTCAAACTTTGCGAAGCATTATAAACAAACTAAGTGTCCGATGAAAAAATCAAGAACACCGTTGGGTTCGCCTCTGAAATATCTAAATGTGACCTTCTTTTTAACCGTTTTTCAAACAATTGAATCATTTGTTTAAGTTCTGCAACTTTCATAAACAAATACTATATTTTCACACCAACTTTTAGTATGTAATCAAAATATTTCGAAGGCGAACCCAAAGGTGTTTTCAGTTTTTTCATCAGACACTTAGATTGTTTATAATGCTTTGCAAAGTTTGAAATTATTAAAAAATGATGTAATTGTTTTAAAAAGTCTCATCTACATATTATTAACAACCTATAAAGTTACAACTCATTTCTTAATCTATTGAGTTGCATGGGCAGACCAATTGATATAGTAGAAATATTAATGTTGGGATGGGTACACTTCATTAAAAGACGCTTATTCTTGAAAAAGAATTTAAACTTTTGATTATCATACAATTTGTATGAAAATGTGATTTACGAAAAAAGTAACAGCACCACTCGATTTTACGGGAAAAATTACATAGACTTCATGAGTTAGACAATTTTTTCCTAATCCTATTTGTTATGTAGCATAATTAATTGCGTAAGCGTGTGTCGTACGATGTAATTGTTTATTTATACTATATAACCAAGAGGGTTGAGAACAAAATAGTCTAACAAATAGACTCCATGTGATTTTCCCCTTAGAATCGAATGGTGCTATTATTTTTTCCGTAACTCACATTTTTAAACAAATTGTTCAAACAATCGAAAGTTCAAATTCTTTTTCATGAAAGATCGTCTTTTAATTAAATTTTCTCATACCACATTAGCTTTTCTACTATGGCAATTGATCTGCCCATTGGATTTAGAAGGATGAGAAATTGTTTATAACTTTATAAGTTGTTTATCAATTTTCAAATTTTATAACGATTTTCTATTACTGATACCATTCTGACAGTAAATTACAATACGCTTAAGGAAACATAAGTTTTTTTCTACAACAAACTGATATACTGAAGAATTTTCTTGAATAAATTATTTATAACAATTATTTTGTACATTAAATTAATTATTTACGCTCCCTTAGTGTATCTATAATTATTCCAATGAATATCGAGTTCATTCAAGCAATTTTTAGATTTAGATTAGAGTTCATATTCTTAAAATTGCTAGGTTTATCACTATATTTGCTTATATGGGTGAAAATAAAAAAATCAACAATATCTTGTCCCGAGAAAACTACTGGTTTCCATTCACCTCAACAGAACTTTTAATTATAGGATCTGATAGTACGTAACTCATTCTACTTGTATAATACCTTGTACACTAATGATTTAAAATTTACCTAGTATGAGGCAGAAATCATTTACATATACGAAAATGTCACCCGGTTACATGTCCCTGACTACATTTTCCCAGAGTAGAATACGTTTATTTATTTACTTATTGCACATTTAACATTTTTTAATGGGTATATGTTATCATAATAGAATACATATTTTAAAAGAATTTCATAATTATTTTCATATTTATAATTGTAGTATAAGAATTGGTTTTTGAATGTCCTCACTACTGAATGTCACCCGGTCACACGACAGTTTTTTAAAGACTTTTTTAACACAAGAGTTGGTTTTTCAAATTTAAATATATTGACAAATGAAGATTCTCGAGAGTACTTCTCGAAACAAAAATTAAATCTGTCAAATATTTGTTATAACGAATGTAAATAAGATAAATGTATCGTTTATTAGACCGGCAATGTTGTCTCCTTCACGCGGTCACACACATTTTCATCAACAAAATTTTCTTTATCATAGACCCTTTCTACCGTTAAAATGTGTTATTGGTATAAAATATGTAAGGAAAATTAATCTACGGATTTTAATTTTTTTCGTTTTTTATTTTGTCACCTGGTCACTCAATTATTTTCATGGATGTGAGTGAAGTTAGTCACAAAGAGAGTTTTCATTGTAATATTTGAATAATTTTTTAATTTAACATTCTTGTATTTATCTGTATTTGATTTATCATGTTACAATCAATAGCTCAACTAAATCCTAACATATATTTTAAACATCTATGACTGTTTATACAAATTATACTTACTTAAATTACTTACTTACTTAAATTCGAGTTTTATTATTGAACATTTTTAAAATTAATTTAAAATCAAAGTACCCTTCTTCATTTCGCCTATCACTATTTTTATTATAATTAGGGTTAGAACTAATGAAAAAAATGTTTTATTTGAATACGAAAAACTTTTTCCAAAAAAAAAGTTTCTGAGCGAATTGTATTGATTTTTTTATTTTCACTCATATATTGTTGCACATTATAACAGTTTATTTTTAAATTTGGACATTAAAAATTTTTAAACTCACCTCTTCATAATTTTTTTATCATCGAAGAATAATATATATATATGCCTAAGCTGGCCCTGGATTTCCCGGTGAAAAAGCTCGGCCGAGATTTTTTCCGAAAAGTCCAAGCAGTTCGATAGCTCAGTTGGTTAGTTCGTGCGGTAGTACACTCGGTTTAGGTTTCTGAGATTGGGTAGGGTTTGAATCCCCGGTGGTTGCAATTTTTCAAACAGTTTAAGTGTGCGATTATTCTGAAAAGTACATTTGAAAATTCTGTCAGTTATTTTCACGCGCATATTTTGCAATATTTTTCAGTGTTCTCGAATATTTTTTATGTGCAGTGGGCATTTCCTCTACTGAACATGCAATTTACTTTAAGTATTTTACTTGTGATATGTTATCTTATGCGAAACGTAAGGTTTGCAAATGCCTCAGACTTGAAAGAGAACAGTTTCCCAAATTATGCAGGAAATCATAAAAAAAAATTCGTCGCTCACCATATTTACGGTTTCAAAGTTTTTGAAAAAATTTATGAAAAGTTTTCGAAATTGTGGAAGGCTTTGAAGATTTATAAGAGGTCTAAAAATTGACTTTTTAAAAGGAAAATTTAGGGGAGTTTATGAGCTTGCTAAGTTTTTATTCGCCGTTGAGTATTCTTGTCACATTTTGAAGCATTGAATGGTCTTTTTTCATCTTAGAGACCAAACTGCAGGAGACTGGTGCCCTCCTCAGTACTCAACACAAACTGATCATAACTCCTTTGGTTCTGGCTTGGTTTTGATACTCTCCTTTGCATGACCGAAGTTTGGTGAGACTGGCGTTATAAATGGACACTCCACCTTATAACGATTTAGCTGTATAATTTGGACATGATTTCATACTTATGGAATAAATTTCTCTCATCAAGTTGTAGTTGAGTGTATACTTTTAGCAATGAATAATAACAATAATAATGTAGCGTCAGATAGGGTTGACACTTCTACTGACGAAAGGCATGTCCTCGGGAAAGTTTCAGGCGATGAATGGAGATTAGATGTTTGGCATGCTAGAGGTGTAAATGATCTTAAGGAAAAGGAATTGCGGGATACAATGCGCGTAAGGAAGCTAGATATTTTGTATGTACCGGAAACAAAGAAGAAAGGATGTCAAGTAAGAAACATGGAGAACGGACTCGAACTTTGATCAGGAGTAGATAATGAATCATATGGTGCTCAAGGAGTCGGTCTGATTATGAAAGAAAAAGCAAAACAGCATGTCGAAAAGGATAAGTGTGTATCACCTCGATTACTATGGATCAGAATGAAAGCGGGAATCAGAAGACTATTCATTATAGCGTGCTACGCTTCAGTTGATGGTGACAAGAGGGATGTAAAAGATACCTTCTGGGACTCGTTAAATGATATATTAGACTTGCGATCCTGGCGAAAGAATAGTTTTAATTGAAGATATAAATGACAGGGTTGGTGTGCAACGCGAAGGTACTGACAGGATACTGGGCCATTTCGTAGACCCAAAAACGAACCGTACCAGAGATAAATTGATTGGCTTATGCTTGGAAAAAGGCTTGTTTATTACGAATACTTGGTTCAGACATAAAGAGATCCACATGTATCATGGTGCAGAGGCGAAAGTCACAGTATGCTTGACTTTGTTGTAGCGCATGAGAGACTGAGAGGGCTTGTAAGGGATACAAGGGTTATGAGAGTCTCTAAGTGCGGAACGGATCACTACCTCTTAGTTTCAAAAATGAGTCTAGGTCAAGGGTGGAGGAGAAGAAGAACTATTAATAAGCCGAAGCAGACGCGAGTTAGAATAGAGAATTTGCAGAAACCAGAAGTACAATTGGTATATCGTGAAAAGCTGAATAAATATTTAGAAAATCATGAAGAAGACTGAAAGACTAAATTGAACAATAAAAATGTGGAGGGTAAATGGATAATACGAGTACTACGGGAAAGCATCTTCAAGAGTGCACCTCAAGTGTGTGGTACTGCGACTGTAGGAAGAAAGGCTGGAGATGCTTGGTGAAATGATAAAATCCGCGTTGCTGTCAACGAGAAAAAGCAAGCGTACTTGAGAATGTTAAATTGTAAAGATCTTAGCGATGGGGAGAGCACTAGATTAGAAAATTGTTAAAGGGATAAAAACAGAAGAATCAAGATAATAGTCAAGATAGCAAGGATAAATTCAAAGCGGAAGGAGAAAAAAAATGCAACACGACTTTGAAAGAAGTAAGAAATTATCTTGGAAATGGTTATGAAGATCATGAAAGGAAGTTCTAGCACCGAGGTAGTCGGAATGAAGAATGCTGATGGTGAAATGGTATGGGATTCAGACAAAGTGAAAGACTGTATCAGAGATTTTTTCAAGAAATTGTATGGAGGTCAAGCTAAGGAGCATAACAACCTTCCCATTGAAGAAAATACGTTAGACAATCCCGTGTAGGTAGCGGAAGAAGAATCAATATCGACGACATTATATCCATTATAAATAGAGGTCAAGATGTATAATGACTTACTTTAGACCAGATAAAAAGACCTCGATACTGTTAAGAAGATGCTTTATTGACGTTTCGAGAGTCAGATGCCCTCCTCATCAGAAAAACATAAATCCAGTGTCAAAGTTAAGTCCATGTAGATAAAGAACATTTTTCCGAACCGACCTTAAATTGTTTCCAGTGGCTTACGAAACTTTTAATTTTGATTCACCCATTATATTTTCTTTTAGCACAAGATCCTTCACACTTTTCAGAAATCGAGTGAACATAATTAAAAGTACACCTATATGTTGTATGAAATAATTACGCATGGGTGATAAAATAATTTTAGATGATTTATTTTATGATACATTAATCGCACTTTTTTGAAAAAAAAGATAATTCCCTAAAAAAATATAATCCAATCGGATAAAATCTTGCACTCCCTCATCGAGGTCAAAAGATGGTGCCATATAAATTTTTTTCATGTTAATTCAGTACTTTTTTATTTATATTTGAATAAAAATAATAATGAAAATAATCAAAAACCAATTTATAAGATACCAATGAATTCGTATCAAAAATATCTACAAGTCTAGGGACACTAAAAGTCTTAGATATTGAAGAAAAAGTAGCTTCTGTAAAAAATGTATCTAAAAATTTTTTCTATGAAAGAACACAGCACCATCAAATTTGTCATAAAAATTCAGGCTAATATTGTCCTAAACATTTTTTTGCGAGTCCGAAAGCAACGAAGATATTTAGATTTCATTTAATCTTTGACCTCGACCAGGGAGTACAAGATTTCATCCGATTGGATAAATTTTTTTGGGGAATTTCCTTTTTTTCAAAAAGGAACAAGAATTTTCACAGGCTCATTGCACTTTCCAAACTTGGCGATTTTTGGACCATCCTGATACCGATATGTCGCTGACTATACAGCCTGGCTCGCTGATTCGCAGTGACAATTTCTTTCACTGGCAGGAACAGCAACATTTTTGCTAATTTAGATTTAGAGTTATTTTTGGATACAGCACCTTTAAGAGCAATCAGGAAATCTGTAGAATGAAAACATCCCCCACATAGGCAGAAATCGGGACGATTAAAATGAAAAGATTTTTCATCTTAAATGTTTGACATATTTTTCTTGAGTTTTTAAACACTTATATTTTGCGATTTCCATGGCTAAAAATTTGTTAATTTTTTAACGCTTCTAATTATACTTGTGTTTCAAATATTTAAAACTTTTGAAAAAGTTCGATATCTTTTAAAATATCTGTATACACCGGGGGAAAAGTTTTTAATAGTATAATAAAAAACCGAAAATGTTTGTTAACAATTCCGCGCAAGTTACAAATAGCATTCCAATATATTTCTCTATACATATCACTTTTTCCTATAATTATAGAGATCATTGCTGTACCTGAGAAACTGGCTTTGCTTCGTGCATGCGGGTATTCGTAACGTTTCTGATAAATGAACGTGTCAAACACGATTTTAATATTTTTAACGTTTACTTTTCAGGTTTTTCCAGAAAAGTGAGTATGAGATAACCGAAACTCGTACTAGACCTTGGAAAGGAAAGGAAATTGCCTCAATTTATGGAGGCGTGAACGAAGATGTCATCAGCTTCTATTAATGACAGCATCCCATCACTGCTCCCGTTATTCGCGTCTCAGATATGCGACATATCCAGGCATATCCCAGCTGGTAAGCTTGCTGGGGTCCAATATAGTAATGCTAATGATTTCTCCACAGATCCTCAAGCATTTATTTCCTTAATGCTTTTGAAAAAGGAATGTAAGACTTCTTAGACATTCATACAAATGACAGAAATTTCTTCCGAGAGGAAAAGAGATCGTACCGAGATTAGATGAATGGGATGGTGAGGATGGGATGGAACGGGGAGGGTATATGTGGTGGAAAATGTTTGGATGAAAATGTTGTCAGGGGGGGGGGGAGGT
>JAUMHM010010889.1:0-17591 GCA_032362435.1 Melikaiella ostensackeni
TTTGCAATTTCAATAAAAAATGTCTTACACCTGAAAAAAATGTGGGAACCTTACTTTTTACTTGCCCCTCGTATGTTTTGAATTTTCTTTATTTTGAACAAATGCACATTTTGACCATTTTTTCATGAATAGGGTTAATTGTCTTTGTGGAATCAACTCGAAATGTACTGACATACTGACAGCAAGGAGTCTTTAGCAAGACATCACTAGTTCCATTCGCAAAAAAATTTAACCTATTCAAGAAAAAATGGTCGAAATGTGCATTTGTTTACGAATATTGTTTAAATAATTGCTAAATAGAAGTTATTCTTTCCATATTGTAATCGCAAATCAATATCTGCCATATCTTATACTAAATCTATAAATTTGAAATAGCTGTAATCATTGCGAATCACGAAAAAATTACTTTTTTTCATTCGTTTGTTTATAACATTGAAAATAATTCTTGTTCTCACTCTAGCCCGCTTGAATTTTTTTTTAATTCATCATTCCATTGATTTATGACCTGTTTTAATGAACTTGAAAGTCTTAAAAGAAATCCTTGCGTCCGGAGATATTTAATAAACTTTAATTCACATGCGCAACAGAAATTTTAGAATTTATTGAATAATTTGACAGTACAAAATTCTGAAAATTATATTAATTCAAATTTTCAAATAAAATTGAGATATCATTCTTCCATTACGTTGTTCCTGCATTCTTTTGTCACATTTTTCTCCCACTTGCTTTCTTTTTCGGCCTCCATCAAATTCTGACATATTTCACGAAATTAAAAATAATTAAAAATGTCCATTTATAGTCTTTTGCAGTATAATAGAACACAAAATATGTATTCAATTTGATGTAATAAGTCACAAAGCGACCTGCACAGTTCGAAAAAATTTGAGACACTGAGGCCTTTTTATAGCGAAAATTTCAAAACAAAGGCACTAGACGGTTTGTTCACATTCTTCATTACTGTGAAGAAGAAAACAAAGTAAAGGGTGAAAAAAATTGCGAAGGAAAAATTTTCCGCTTTGTAATTAAATTCTAATTCACTGAAAACAGAGAAATGTCGAAATCATATAAAGCAGTCTATTCTCTATCAATTGGGCACAAGAGGCAGGTTTTAAAATATTTAATTATTGTTGGAAAATCGCGTCCTTTATGGGCGAGTACCGGCGAGAGTACAAGCGAACGTTGAGAAGCGCTTGCAATCACAGACGGCGTCGCGTGCTTTCTCACATAATAGGTATTTCCGTCAATTTTCAAAGAATCAATCTAAAAATTTCCAGAAATCTTACTTTGATAGGGAGCAGCAAGTGTCTCACTGGAAGATCTTTCAACTCTGAAGTATCCTCGATGTTTTCTTTCGCCGAAACTAAAAAAAAGGTGCTTATCGATTGGTCTCAATTTGCAATCAAGTATCATCAAACGATAGGAAATTTTCATTTTTTTTTCTTCATTTTGTAGGCATGGTTAGGGTATACTGCGTGCGTATATCAAATTTCAAATAGTTTCAATAATATTTAGCTGAGTTTTGATGATACATGTTTTAAAAAACAATTGAATTTGGGGAAATTTTTTTTTCACTTCTTCATTTTTATTATTAAAAATATTCATCAGACGAAAAAAACTTTAGAAGCGAAATTCCGTTTTTTCCTTTTCTATAAAATTATGTTTTTCAAAATCTGAATTTTCGAGCTTTAAAATTTGAATATCACGAGATGCTTGGACAATACTTTCCCGGGTCTTCGAGCGCTCGTCCGCTTATTGCTTACGTGCCCTCAATTCATCTTTTTTATTGAAAATTCAACTACTTGGTCGAGAGTTAAACTACTTTGTATAAAAAATTCTTTTTTTATTTGAAGATTCATCATTTCAGTTAAAAAATTCATCTCTTTTTTATAAAAATTCGTCTCTTCAGGTAGAAAGTGGTTATAATTACATAATTTGAAATAAGAATTTATCAAGTAATCATTTCAATCCATAAAAAAAAATTTGATTTTAATCAATTATTATTTTGATGAAAATTTACAATTATGTTAGAAATTCTTACTTTTTGATTGGAAGTTCACACGTTTTATTAAAAATTCGTCTTGTTGGGTTAAAAATTCAACTACTTTAATAGAAAGTTGAACTATCTGGCTGGAAATTAACTTTTTTGTTGAAAATTCAGGTGCTTCGTATAAAATTCGTTTTTTTGTTTTGTTTTAAACTTTAGCAGATTTGTTGAAATTCTTTTTTTTCCTTGGCTGAAAAATCTTTCTGGATTCAAATTTAAACTTTTTTGTCAAATTTCGTCCTTTTAGTCTGAAACTTTATCTCTCTTGGTAGAAATTTATTCTAATCTTCTTTTTTGGTTGAAAATCCGACTGTTTGGTTGAAAATTGACCTGTTTTGGTTGAGAATTCGACAACTTTGTTGATAATTCGTTTTTTATTATTGAATTCAACTATTTTTGATATAAAATTAGGATCTTTAGGCAAATTTGTCTTTCCGGGATGAAAGATGATTTTTTGTTCGAAGGAGGCTAGTTTTTTTAAACTTTCGTTTTTATTTTAAAGGAAACTTTCTTGACAGTTTTCTTTAATTGGATAAAGCACTTCGTAGCATTTATTTTGCCCTAGGAAAATTGTAAAATCTCTCTTGGTTGAAAAATTAATTTCTTTGTTGAAAATTCGTTTTTGTTCTTAAAATTCATCTCTTTTGGTGAAAATTTCATCCTTTCTGGTTGAAAATTCAACTGTTTTGTTAAAAATTCGTTTTTTTTGGTTGAAAATTCAACTACCTTGATAGAAAGTTGAACTATTTGGCTGAAAATTAACTTTTTTAATGAAAATTCAATTGCTTTCCATAAGATTCGTTTTAATCGGCTCGAAACTTTAACAGTTTGGTTAAAATTTTTTTTCTTTCTTGACAGAAAAATCTTTCTGAATTCAAATTCTAACCTTTTTGTCAAAATTCGTTGTTTTGGTCTGATTCTTAATCTCTTTTGGAAGAAATTTCTTCTAATCATCTTTTTTTGTTAAAAATCAAACTGTTTGTTTGAAAACTGATCTGTTGTGTTTTAGAATTCAACAACTTTGTTGATCATTGGTCTTTTTTGATTAAATTTAACCATAATTATAGTTTTTTAATACTTTTTTTATTTTCAAGGAATCTATTTGATAGTTTTTTTATTTCGATAGAAGACTTCGTAGCATTTATTTTGTACTCTGAAAATTAGAAAATGTTTCTTGGTTGAGAAATCAACTTCTTTGTTCAAAATTCGTTTTTTGTTTTGGAAATTCATTTTTTTGGTAGAAATTTCATCCTTTCTGGTTGAAAATTCAACTTTGTGGTTGAAATTAATCTGTTGTGATGTAGGATTAAACTATTTCATTGAAAATTCATCTTTTTTGATTGGTTTCACGTATTTGTGATTAAAAATGAAAGTATATTTTGTTTGAAATTTGAACTACTTTGTTCAAAACATATTTTTTGTTTGAAAATTCATCTTTTTGTTTGAAAATTCAACTACTTGATCGAAACTTGAACTACTCTGTGAAAAATTCTTTTTTTTATTTGAAGATTCATCATTTCAATTACGAATTTTTTTCTTTTATATGAAAATTCGTCTCTTCTGGTAGAAAGTGGTCATATTTACATAACTTGAGACAAGAATTTATTAAATAATCATTTCAATCCATCAAAAAAAATTTTTATGCATTGAAATTTTCATTTATCAAATTCTCATGTAGATGTATGTAAATGTATCATTTCTTAAATCTGTCTTTAATACAAAATTAACAGGTGAAAATTTAATTTTTAAAAGTTGATAGTAGGAGAAAATTCGAAATTCAACTGTTCGAAAATGTATCTTCAATTTTTTTGTATTTGGAAATTTGAGTGTGAATCTAATAAATAAACATTTTGTACCATATTTTTTATCTCAAAAAGTCGTCCTTTTGCTTTGAAAATTCATCTGCTTTTGTTGAAAATCTAATTTGATTGACAATTTAATTATTTTGTTAAAAATTAACAATTATGTTAACAATTCTTTCTTTTTGGTTGAAAGTTCAACTGGTTTATTGAAAATTTGTCTTTTTGGGTTGAAATTTCAAGTACTTTGATAGAAAGTTGAATTATCTGGCTGAAAATTAACTTTTTTGTTGAAAATTCAACTGCTTCAGATAAAATTCGTTTTTTTTTTGAAACTTCAACAGTTTTGTTGAAATTCATCTTTCTTGACTGAAAAATCTTTCTGGATTCAAATTTTAACGTTTTTGTCAAATTACGTTTTTTTAATCTGAAACTTTATCTCTTTTGGTAGAAATTTCTTCAAATAATCTTTTTTGGTCAAAAATCCAATTGTTGGGTTGAAAATTGACCTGTTTTGGTTGAGAATTCAACATCTTTGTTGATAGTTCGTCTTTTTTGATTGAATTTAACTACTTTCGATGTAGAATTGAGATCTTTAGGCAAGTTCGTCTTTCTTGGTTGAAAGTTGATTTTTTGTTCAATGGAGGTTAGTTTTTTAATACTTTTATTTTTATTTTCGAGGAAACTTTTTTGACGGTTTTTTTAGTTCGATATAGCACTTTGTAACATTTATTTTTACTATGAAAATTGGGAAATCTTTTCTGGTTGAAAAATCAACTCCTTCATTGAATTTCATTTTTTGTTTTGAAAATTCATCTCTTCATTCATTTTGAAAACTCGAATGTCTGGTTGAGAATTCATCTATTTTGATTGAGGATTCAACTATTTGACTGAAAATTCATCTTTTTTGGTTGGATTCAAGTATTTTTGATTTAAAATAAAAATATTTTTAGTTTGAAAGTTGAACTACTTCGTTCAAAATTCATTTTTTTGGTTGAAAATTTGTCTTTTCTGATAGAAAATTGATTTTCTTGGTTGAAAGTTGATCCTTTGAATCTTTTCGGTTGGAAATCCAACAATTTGGTTGAATGTTGAACTCCTTTGTTAAAAATAATTTTTTTTCGTTTAAAGATTCATTATTTGAGTAGGAAATTCGTATTTTCTGTCAGGAAAATAATCTTCATGGTTTAAGATTCATCTTTTTTGTCTAGAATTTAGCTACTTGGTTGAAAGTTGAACTTCTGTGTTCCAAATTTTTTTTTGTAAGATTTATAATTTCATTTGAAAATTCGTGTTTTTTGGTTAAAAATAAATCTACTTGGTTGAAAATTCATCTTTTTGTTTGAAAATTCAACTACTTGGTTAAAAATTCATCTTTTCGTTTGAAAATTCAACTACTTGGTTGAAAGTTGAACTATTTTGTTAAATTTTTATTTATTCGAAGATTAATCATTGTAGTTAGTGGGAAGTGGTTATAATTACATAATTTAATATAAGAATTTATCAAATAATCATTTCAGTCCATAAAAGAAGAAATTCAAAAAAAGATGATTTTTTTCGAAAACGGGTGGCCATCGGCAAATAATGTTTTCGCAAATTTAATCCAATGAATTCTTGGTAGGGAATTTATCAGATTTAAGAAAAAATCCAAACTCTGATCATCTTCCTGTTTGTAATCTGAAACAAGGAAGCCAAAAGGAGCAGTGGATTTGCTGAAAAATTTATTTTACTTGAAAACGTAAGCTTAGTGTTACAAAATAGGAATTCAATACAAAAAATCGTTAAAATATTCTCAATTTTTCATGGATGGAAACAAATTCGCATGTTCAGATGAACGCGTGCTCACGTGGACTTTTGCCATATCACCCGCCCCAAAAACTGTCCTCGTGGTATACGGACGGTCCATAATGTAATTATTGGAATTTCATTACTTTAGATTCACCGAACAGCTTGAGTGAATTTAAAAAATTGAGATTCTGATTACTTTTTTATAAAATTTTGAGTTGAAATTGAAATTTTGTTTTTCAGCTTCCACAATCTTGCAGAGTATCGACCCCAAAGCAGCGCCGTGTGATGACTTTTACAAATTTGCCTGTGGTAATTTTTTAAAAACCACACCAATTCCTAAAGATGATTTGAGTGTCGACAGATATAGTTCTCTCGATTTAAAAATTAGGGAGCAACTAAAAAGTGATCTTGAAGAGCCAACTCAACCCAATGAACCAAGATTCATCACACTATCGAAAAACTTTTACAAAGCTTGCATGAACGCGAGTGAGTGTATTTTAAAATCCGAAATTTAATATAACCAAATTTTTTTGTTTAACCTGCACCAAAATTATGCCCTTTCGTGCATGCAAAGTGTGCACAAAGCGTGTTACCTCCACTCGAGAACATAGCGGGACCAAAGTTACATTTCGCACCAGCTTTTTAGTCCCTGGGCAGAAAACGCTACTTTGCGCCCGATTCTCATGCCCTTAGAGGCAAAATTTAGATTCAGGCTATGCAGAAAAGTATACTATTTCGTATGAAAAACTAATACTCTTTTTTACTATAGCTGCGATTGCAAAGAATGGTCTCCAGACAGTATTAGCTAAATTAAAAGAAGCAGGTGGTTGGCCTGTACTGGAAGGAGACTCATGGAAAGAGGATAATTTTGATTGGAAACAAGCAACCTATGATATACAAAAATCGGGATATGATACGTCTTACCTTTTCTTTCTCTATATTAGTGATGCTGATTTTTTAAACAGTACAAAAACTGTTTTAACTGTGCGTAATTACTATCAGAGGGAAAAATAATAAATCAAGATTAAGACTTAAAATTTTCATTTCGGTTACCCTTTTTAGATCGACCAACCATTTCTCTCTCTTGAACGCGAATTTTTCGAAAATCGGACGATCGTCACTGCCTACTACAATTATATGGTTGACATGGCTGTTATTTATGGTGCAAATAGAGCTAGAGCTGAAAAAGAATTAAAGGACGTTCTCGACTTTGAAAGAAAGCTCGCCAATGTAAGTATTAATCAACTCAACATAGTTCATTCAAAACAAAATTTTGTCCAACCTGCACCGAAAGTGTGCCTTTTCGTGAATGAAAAATGTGCGCAAAGTGACCTCTTTCTACCCGGAGACGAAGTGGGTGTAGAGTAACTTTTTGTGCTCACTTTTGTAGTCTCCGAGCGAAAAGCGCTACTTTGCGCCCGCTTTACATGACGTCGAAGGCAAACTTCAGATGCAGATCATGGACAGAAAATGTCATATAGTATATTGATCAGGACAAAATTTTATACAGTGGCTTTGCAAATAAAATGGATAAGAATAGGACCCCATGGTCTTTCTTTTTCTAAATGTGCATTTCACGCTACGCCCTAGTGTATAGGTCTCCATAAAGTTTTTCCGGATTTAAATTTTGGCAAATTGTGTGGGACTTAAGTGTTCTGATTTGGCACACAAAAGTTTTTGAAAAAATCCATTTTTATTTACAAAAAATCGAGTTTTCCAGTTTTTTTGAAAATAGAGCGGAATATGAAAACATGTCTAGAGTCTTTTGACACGAACAATTCTTCATCTGAATATTTCTTTCGCATCTCGCATACTTTTTTCGGAAAATTGAATTTCATATTTTTAATAAAATTTTCACGAATAAAACAAAAGCTATATGTGTTTTGTCAAAAAATGTTTAAAAGCGAATTGGTAGACTATTTTGAGTTGAACAATTCTTCTTTTCAACATTTTTTTCGTATCTTGCATAGTTTGCCCGGAATAGTATATTATGCATCTAGCGATAAAGGCATGCGTTTTTTATCGAGCGCCATGCTGCAGAACATCTTTTGACAAAAATTTTGACCCATTTTCAAAAATCAACGTTTTCAATTTTTTGAATTCAAATACTCAAAACTTTGTAAACAAAACTCGGTAAGACACGATTTATCTTATTCCATTCAAAATACGGCATATTCAAGTAACCTAAACAAAAATTTTGTACCCACGAACTCCACTGATTTAAAATAACGTGAAAAGATTATGTTTGGGGGTTCTTTTAACATCCCCTAAACATTCAAGCAAGAAAATCAACATTTCTTAACCAATAAAAACCACGGAAGATATTTTGTAAAAACTATTGAGATCGGAAATCACTTTAAAATAAATGTGGGAAATATCTTCTAGCAGGAAAAGTCATTGAATTTAATTTAAGGGTAGTTCTCACATCCCTCAAACGTTCAAGCAATTTTTTATTTTTTTTAAACTAAATCCACGGAAGATTTTTTGATATGATCATTGGGGGTCGAAATTATTTTAAAAAATGCAGCAAGTGCCCTCAGTCACGAAGAGTATTTGAATTCATTTTAAGGGCTTTTCCCAATACCGCTTAAAGAATGAAGCAACGAAATCAGCATTTCCTGGAAAATAAAAACCACGGGAGATTTTTTGATTAATTTATTAAGGTAGGAAACCACTGTGAAATGAATGTGAGAAACATCTTCTGGGAAGAAAAAATTGAATTCATTTCAAGGGTTGTCCTAACATCCCTTGAACATCCAAGCAAGAAAATTTATTTATTAAAAAAAAAACACAAAAGAGTTGTTTATTAAGCTCTTAAGTGCAGAAAGCGTCCCACAGTGAGCCAAAAAAAGCTTCCATGGACAAATCAATTTTTCAATCAAAGACATTTTCAAACAATGTTCTCAAAAATTTTTATTTAATGAACAAAATAAAGAATTTTTACTGCTTTATAAGACTTCCATTTAGTCAAACAAATTTTTCGTACCGAAAACGGTCCACCTCGAAGCAAAAACTCATTAAAATGATGTCCAGTAGTATTAATTTAATAAAACAAAAGCTAAAAGTGCCATAAACGAATTAGTGAACGAAAGATATATCTTCTTTATTTGCCACATTGAAATGCACTTGACCAATATTTTTTATCAATTAGAAGACGTTAAATATTGATTCTTAATTGTTTACAACAATTTATTAAGCAAATACGAGATTACAGCATTTTTAATTTGATAGATATAGATTTTTCAGCAATTCTGTTGTGATAGTTTGCAGAATCAATAACTAGTAGGTTGCCAATAAATCTTGCTGCTATGCTGTACACTTAAGCGAAATTTTTCATTGTTCAAACAAATTTAGTTAACAAATTAATTATTTGAGCATTTTTCAATAAAGGAATTTCGTTTTTTTCAACAGAATCCACTACAAACACCTCAGAAATGGTCATTTTCTTCAAGAATTTGCAGTTAGATAATTATTATGTATTGTTTAAACAAATTTAACAAGCAAATGCCACGCTTGGCTGTTCTTCATTGAGTTGGTTTCATTTTTTTGGCAGAATCTACTGAAAATATTTTACCAATGGCCTCCTGATATAATAATTTGCAGTTGGACAATATTGTATATTATTTGAACAAATTTAATAAACAGTGGTATTGTTTGATAATTTTGCAACAGATAAGCTTCGTTTTTCAGTAGAATCAATAACTAGTATCTTGCCAATGTGTCTTGCTGTTTATACGTTACATTTAGGCATCAATTGCTTATTGTTTAAACCAATTTATTATAGTTAATGAATCACTTATTTGAGCATTTTCAATATAAACAAATGAATTACGATATACTGCTAGTTAATATAGAAAAAAATTAATGTACGAAGAATACACTTATTTATTAAATTCATTTGAGAAATATACAGATATACTCAAATTACAAGGTACGTATAAGTGCAAAAGACATTGCCAATATACTAGCAGCCGGCTCTACTGAAAAAGGAAGTTTATCTATCGAAAAATTGCCGAATAATACATTTGTTTATTAAATTTGTGTGAACAATCTACAATTATTGTCTAACTGCAAATCGTCATTGCAAAAGGCTATTGGTGACATATTTATAATTAATTCTGCTTGAAAAAATGAAACTAATTAATTGAAAAACAGTCAAGCAATTCACTTGTTTATTAAACTTGTTTAAACAATACATAATAATGATCTAACTGCAAATTCTCAAGCAAAGCACCATTTCTGAGATGTTTGTAATTGATTCTGTTGAAAAAACAAAACGTATCTACTGAAAAATATCCAAATAATGCATTTGTTTATTGAATTTGTTTGAATAATACACGATTGTTTCTTCAGTGCGAACTTCACAGCTGAAACCATTGATGAAATATTCATATCTTATTCTGCTGAAATCGCTTAACCTATCTATTCCGAAAAGCCTCAGTTTTGTATTCGTGTATTAAATTGTTATTAACAATTAGGAATTGATGTTTAACGTCCTCTCACTTCAAGTTAGCATTATTTTATTTATTTTTTCTCCTGAAAAATATTGTTTTAGTGCGTTTAAATATAAGGAATAAAGAAGATATAACTTTTCTTCACTAATTTGTTTATACCAATTAAAATTTTTGCTTAATTAAATGAATACTGCAGAAAATCATTCATACTGAGTTTTTGCCTAGACGTGGACTATTTTCGGTCAAATAAATTTTATTTTGACTGAATAGAAGTCTTGAAAAATAAAAAAAAAATATTTTATTTAGTAAATGAAAAATTTTGCAGAAAATTTTTTCAAATGTCCTCCTCTACAATGATGCGGATTTTAATACACTATAATTTTCAAAAAAAACGTTCAAATCGAAAGAGTAGTTTAGTCTGAATATAGATTTGTCCGCAGACGCTTTTTTCCCACACTGTGCGTCCCTCACCAGCAAAATAATTAAATTTATTTTAAAGGTTGTTTTAACATCTCTTAATATTCGAATCAAGAAATCGACATTTCATAATTATCAAAACCACGGGCAATTTTTTGATTAAACTAATAGGCTGGTAAATCACTTTGAAGTGAATGTAGAAAACTTCGTCTGCCAAAAAAGGTGTTTGAATTTAATTTTAAGTGTGGTTTCATCATCTCTTAAACATTCAGACAACAAAACCAAAAAAAAAACAAATTCTTGAAAGAGATTTTGATATAATTATTGGGGTTGAAAATCATTCCCAAAAAGTGCAGCAAGCGTCCCCAACTAGGAAAAGCATTTGAGTTTATTTTAAGGGTTGTTTTATAATCCATTAAAGAATCAAGGATGAAAAATCGACATTTTCTAACAATCAGAACCACCCCAATACTTTAATAAAAATGTCTACTGTGGTTTTTATTGGTTAGGAAATGTCGATTTCATTGCTTGAATATTGAAGGATGTTAAAAAACCCTTAAAATAATTTCAAACACTTTTCCGTGTAAGGGTCGTTTCCTGCACTTATTTTGAAATTATTACTGACCCTAATAGTAATATAAAATGTCTTCCGTGGATTTGATTGTTAGAAGATATCGATTTTCTTACTTATATCTTTGATGGATGCTGAAACAACTCTTGAACTAACTTTTAACAATTTTCCTGATTGAGGACTCTTCCTGCACTTATTTCAAAGTGATTTCTGGTTACAATAATTTGATCAAAACAGATCCTGCGATTCTGGTTTTTAAGAAAATCAGATTTCCTAACTAGAATGTTTAGAGGATGCTGAAACAACACCCAAACATTCTCTACAACGAAATCGTGAATCTTTCAAGTTTTTGGGCACGAAATTTTTTTTTCATTGTGTCTCATCTGTAAAATATGAGACGTCTAGCCAAATCTAACTGAAAGTTTCTGAGAAGGACAACTTTTCAATAATCGACGAATTGAAATACATGTAAAAATTAGAAGTTTGTTAATTGTTCGAGCAAAAACTCTTAACTTTTCTGATGATTTTTTTTCTCGCTATTCATCTGCAGGTTCGAAGTTGTGCAAAAAATTATAATTAGATGTTTCAATCGGAAGCCATTTTCAGTAGATTTGGTGTGGTGTTCTTAGTCGGAATAGAAACTTAAAGTCCGGAAAATTTTTTGGAGTTCAATACTGGACCTTATTAAAAGATATTGAACCCCTAGATCTGCATGAATGAAGAAGCGAGAATCAAGCAAGCTGATCACACTAACCTAATGACAGTGAAAAACCTGACAACAAAATACCCGAGTATTCCCTGGAAGGATTACTTCAACACATTTCTCAAATCGACCTCAGTAGTAATTAGTGACGATGAATTGATAAAAGTGAACGCGCCTACATTTTTCGACAAATTCGAAAAATTATTGAAGGAAACTCCGAAAAGGGTACTGGCTAATTACATCCTTTGGCAAGTAACAGAAGATAGTATACCTTATGTAACTAAAGAAATTATGAAACGCCGAATGGAGTACGCAGCTGTACGCTACGGTCCCAATCCATCTGAAAGCGCAGCTAGATGGAAAGATTGCTTGGATATGCCATCTTATTTGCTAAGAGCGAGTATTGGTTCTCTATATGTCAGGAAAAACTTCAACGAAAAATCTAAGAAAAATGCGGAAGAAATTGCAGTCAACGTTCAAGCACAGTTGAAGAAAATTCTGCAAAAGGTAAGGTTTTTTCATAAGATATTTTAAATTCTAGTTTCGAGGAGAGAAGTAGGATGAAAAATCATAAACCGGATCTGAAAGTAATCAAATTTTCGAGAATAGGAATAAAATCGGAAATAATTGAAAGGGGAAAAGGACTGATACAGTGAAAAGGGTAAATGACCGATTCCATGTGATATCGGGTAGTCTCACCCTGGTGATGTCAAAGAATTGTTTGAGGCTAAAATATATTGTGTTTTTTTTATGACATACACGATTAAGCCAAAATGCCTGTCACGGTTCGCATCTACACCAATCAGACATCTGGATCGTTCTATTTGCATTATTTGGAAATTATTTTCATTGCAATAAGTAAGCCTTTTCCTGAACATAAGCTAATCAATTTCGTCCAGCTACGCTTCGCGTTACACAACAACTCAGCTATTCATATCTCCGAGTAGAATTATTCTTTCTCCAGAATCGCAAGTACCTATAATATCATTCAACAAGTCCAAGAAGGTGTCTTTTACATCCTGACTGTCACTATCAACTGAAGCGTGCCATTCTGTAATAAATTGCCTTCTGATTCCCACTTTCATTCTAATCTATAATAATCTAGGAGATACACATTAATACTATACTTTTTGATATGCTCTTTTGCTCTCTTATTCATAATCGGACCAATTCCCTGGCAATCATGTGATTCATTATTTACTCCTGACCAAAGTTCGACTCCATTTTCAATTTTTCTTATCTGAAATCCCTTCTTTTTTTCAGGTACACATAAAATATTAGGCTACCATAAGCGCACTTGATCCTACAACTCCCTTTCCTTAAGATCGTTCACACATCTAGCATTCCAAACACACAGTTCCTATTCATCGTCTGAAACTTTTTCGAGAGCATGCCTTTTGTCAACAAAAGTGTCAGTTCAATCCGAATCTACGTTATTATTTTTTCTCTCCATTATTTGAAGTTTACGCCTAAGTATTAACTTGATGCGAGAAACTTTTTCCATGAGTATAAAGTCATGTACAAAGTAAGTAGCTGATTCGTCATGAGGTGGGGTGTTCCTTCATAACGTCAGTCCCACCAAACTTCGGTATTCAAAAAATGGTAAGAAAACAAAGCCAAAACCAAAGGAATCATTATCGATTAGTGTTGCATACTGAGGAGGGCACCAGCCTCTTGCAGTTCGGTCTTCAAGTTAGGAAAATACCATTCATTGCTTCAGGTTTCCCTTAACCCGAAATATGCAGAAATGTGTTAAGAGGTCTCAATTCTTAATAAAATTTCACGAGGTTTGAAACTTCCATAAATTTACATTACATTCGAAAAAAACCTTCCAAGAATAGCAAGAGCTTCAAGGATTTTTATAAATTTCTGGTATTCCATCAATATTTTTTATTACTATTGCACAAATGATTGTTGTAAGTAAATTATTATACAAACGTGCAACTATAACAGTTTTCTACATAAAAAAGTGATTCTTTCTGTCTATATGTTCGGAATACGTAAATATTGATGCATCAATAGATAAATAAAGGAACAATACATAATGAGGATAAGAAATGAATGATAAAAAATATAATAAAAAATTCCTGAGTAGTATAGAGAAAAGAAGAATTCTTCGATAGGATAATAGGAACAAACGAAAATGAGCCACGTTTGTATCCTTATGTATTTTAAATCCATTTCTTCATGTCTCTCACTTGTTCTATTTGTTTCAGGTCGACTGGATGGACGACAAAACAAGGGCGAGTGCTTTGGATAAACTTGAATCTCTGAAATTCTTAATTGGATCTTTCGATGGAACTCTCGATGACAAGACACTTGACGAATACTACAAGACGGTGGAAATAACTCCGAATGATTTACTTCAAGCATTTTTGAATATAAGCATTTTCAGGGCAGACCGCTCATTCTCTCATTTGAGGAAGCATGTGGAGAAATCAGATTGGACCATGCGAGTGGGCTGGAAATTTACTGATGCAAACGCTGATTACGTTGGTGATTTGAACAGCATTGGTAGGTCTATTTTATTAATTGATTTTTGCGACACTGTAAGATCCTTTTGGGCCGAGATTCTAAAACCGAATCCATTTCAAATGAGATGAAATGATAAGAAAACATATTTCTTATTCAAAAGTGTTCTACAAAAAATACCTCAGTTTTACTTACGAAAAGGTCACTCAGAAATATTGACATTTTACTTCGCCTAGGCGTTTCTTTTACATCTTAGTTAAAAGCCCTAAAAGGATTTCCGGCGCAGATTATTATAAATTAAGTGATTAACAATTTTTACTTCTTATAAAATTAGTTTTTTTTTTCGAAAATATTGAGAAATATTGATCTGCGATAAAAATGTCAAACACTCAAGTTGAAGATCTCATGCAAACACACATTTCTATATATACTTTTTTTTCAAGATTATCATTTTACGAAAGTAACGTATAAAACTTATTTTGAGATTTTTTGTTCCTAAAATTTCAAATCTTCCGATACTCGTGTCCAAAATCATTTGGGGGCGGGGGTGTGGCTTACACACACCTTATACCCTCAAAAATTGATAATATTTTTAAAAATTTGATATATTTCATGAAGAAAAATCTAATATTTCATTTTGGTAATTCTTCTTGAAAACTGTTAATTTTGGGAAAAAAGTATTAGAAGAAAAAATATGTATTTCTCTAAAATCTACAAATTTCATGCACATCATTTTTATTTCTTCATTTCGCATTAATATTTTTCGAGATGCTTCGAATAATAATTCTTGAAAAGAGTAAAAAATGCTAATAACTCCATTTCTTTTAATCTGCATCAAAAATCCTTTTAGAACTTTTAACTAGGATGTAAAATGAATCCCAGGGCCAAGTATCAATTCAATATTCTTGGGTGAGGTGTTGAGTGACCAATACATCTTACTCTTTTGTGATATCTTGCATCGTTGACGAGAAAAATTCAAAAATGCATTTTTTTTTCTAATTCTTTGCAGGCAGAATCATTGTTGTGGCCACCAGAATTTTGTTTCTAGCAAAATTCAATTTTTAAACTTTTCTCGCGAAAGATGTAAACTTTTTTCTTAGCAGTTTGTCGAACCTGTCATTGTTTGAGAGAAAAATGCAAGGGCTCAATGTACGAATACTTTTTGATTTTCCTGGATTATAGAATTCCTTTGAGTTTCTGAAATTTAAGAAAGATTTTGAATTCTTTGAATAATTTTGGATTCTCTGAATTTTATTGAAATCGTTTCAATTCTTGGAATTATTTTGAATTCTTTAATCGAAATGTTAGGGATTTTTTAAGACTTGAGTAATTGTTTAAGAAGTGACATTTTGAGATAATTCTTTGATTCTTCTAAAGCCCTAATTTTCAGTAGGTAATTTGATTTCTAATTGAACCTTAATTTTTGATTTTTAAGATTTAAAAAGAATTCGAATACTTAAAAGAATTCAAAAGGCTTATTTTGAATATTTATACATTTTTTAAATTTAAAAATTGAGGATTTCTTGAAGTTAGGATTAACCATTTGAAACCCTTGCAAATTCTCTCACTTGTTCTGAATTTTTATGAATTCTTTGAATTCCAAAATTAGGGTTTACTCAATGTTAAAATTGATCACTTCAAATCTTTGTGAATTCTTTCACTCATTTTGAACTCTATTAAATTGTTTGAATCAAAAAATTAAAGATAACTCAAAGTTATAATTAATTACTTTAAACCCTTGTAAATTCTTTCACTTATTTTAAATTCGTTTAGAATCTTTAAACTCAAAAATAAAGGATAACTTAAAATTAGAATTAACTAATTCAAGCCCTTGTAAATATTTCACTTATTTTGAATTTTTCGAATACCTTTACGTTTTTTAAATTTAAAAACTAATGTTTGCTCAAAATTCAAATGACCTACCAAGAATTAAGACTTTCGAATTTATTCATCTAAAAGGTTTGAAGACAGAATTGGTGTTTTTTTGAAAAACAAGCTTATAAATTCAAATACTTATAACTTCACATAGAGTTTTCTTCTTTTAAATCGGAAAAATACCTGTCACCTAATTTCCTATGAAAAACAACGTGTTTTGTCATCAAGAGGATTATGAAATAAATTTTCGAGACTTTGCTTCCTAGAATTTTTTTTCATAAAATGTTTGGAATTGCAGACGTTTGCTTATTCATAAACTAATTCCAATTCAAAAATGTTGCGGGCGAAAATGAGAGGACACGTATTTCACCAATTGTCCAAAAAAATTGTTGCTTTTTTCAAAATCATTTGAAAATTACTCGAGAATTCTCAAAAAATGACAGATTTTTTTTCAAAATATGTAAAATTATTGACAATGGATTCTTTTAAAAACGTCACTCTCGAAAATTGTTTTTCTTTTTTAGAGATAGATGGTAATACGTACTACATCTTTTCTAAGTTTTTTTCTTGGTAAATCACAGCTTCACATTTAAAAAAACATTATTTTCGAAAAAAATTAAGAGGAAAAGATTTTCGTTAGTCACCACAACTTAAATATCAATAATCTTCAGAATAGGTCAAATTAATTAGAAATAATACAATTTTAATTTCTTTGGATTTTAAATGATCCAATTTTCTCAATTTTAATCTGAAATCATTCAATTTCCAGATTCTTCTATTCATAATATAATTTTTCTATTGCGAACGCTTTGAATTCGAAACTATACAATTTTAACTTATTTTTAATCAGTTTGTCCAACTCTTAAAATTTTAGTCTGCAATTCTTTAATTTTGAGAGCTTCTGATAGAAGAATTTTCAATTTCAAACACTGTCAATGTCAAATTATTTAATTTTGAACGCTTTTATCTAGAAAATGATACACGTTTCATTTCTTTTCATTCCATTCAAAATATCGTCCTTTCTTCAAAATTTCACCTTATCCAAATTGTTTGATTTAGAACGTTTTTAATTAAAAATTGTTCAATGTATTTTTTCCAAATTTCAGACACTTCCAATTCAAGATTTTCAATTGCTAATTATTGTATCAAAAATTGTTGAAACTCATCATATCAAAAAAATTGTCAAATGACGGATTTTTAAAATGTTTATATTTTTAATGCTAGAAAATAAGAATCCAGAAACGTGAATGAGCGTTTCGCGCGCGAGCACTTATTGCCAGTATTTCAATAATTGTGATAAAAATACATTTTTTTATCAAACGGTGCAACACCATGATTGAAATGAATTAATATTTCATTGATTTATATATAAAATATGAATTCCTCATTGCTAGACATCCCTGCCGGAATGCTACAGGACGTTTTCTTCAACAAGGATAGGCCTCAGTACCTGAACTATGCTGGGATT
>JAUMHM010010922.1:1031-17586 GCA_032362435.1 Melikaiella ostensackeni
TGGAGTCCCAGGTTTATAGCTCAATTTGAAATAACCTTTGGCCGTTTAAGATCCACGACATGTCTGTGGTTTAGATCGATCAAGGCGATTACCAGCTTAATTATGGGCACACTAGGTAATTTCGCCACTTTGCGTATTTTATTTTATTACTGACTGTTGATGCCGTTTCTCCTATCTCTTGTTTTGGGAGTCATGGAGTCCAAAATTACATCTGCCGTTCAAAGCACGGATCTTTGTTCTCCAATTCTCGCACAGGTGTGCATTTGGCCATCCCTGCTGGCCTCAACTTCCCGAGGACTCTACTGCTTCTCGAGAACAAGGAGAGATTTTTGGTTGATGACTTGGTTCAGCGAGGCAGAAGAAGACGCAACGAAGAGAAGGAAATGCGATAGGGCAGACCTATGGAAAGCAAGTCTACTTGAGGATCTCTCTCTTGACCGCAGCGAGAAAAATTAGTCCTCTGCGCAGAACACTCATCATCTCTCCCATCAATTACAGTTCATCGCGATCTTATGTTTTTCGTTTATTTACTCCTTGGAAAAATCATACTATTTATATAACATGTGTGCTTGTATTCCTTTTATAATGTGCCTGTAAATTATTTCTGACGGACTGCCGAAGCCTAGAATTATGTGCCATAATCTTTCATTTGAGTTACCCCAAATATGTGGAATAATGAAGTCTCCTGAATAATGTCGTTGAGATTACCTCCCCCTTTCCTTCCGATAATCAAGCCCCTAATATAGTTTTTATCTTGACATATTTCGAATCGTTACCAGTTTCAGAGAAAAGCCACCCTAAAGTTGTATGATTAGCCCTCCGTCACACAGGTTTTTTAGCTGCTTATTTCACACAGGTGGGTCGTTTATGTCCGGTTGATCTTTTTTTTATCTTGAAAGCTTCAAAAAAATCTGGGAAAATTCATGTGTATTTCTCGGAGCTTCTACTACACGCTCCAATTGTTTTTAGAATTAAATATGTCACTTTTTTCAAACTCATAATCTAAATATAAACAAAAACTTGAGAAAATGAAAATTTTGTTAACGAATTTAAAACTTTGCAATCAATAAAATTTAGAAACTGTACTCTAGGTTTTTAAAGATTGAATAATGAACTGTCAGCTAAATATAGTCCTATGAGCTCCAGACCCAAGAAGCATATTTGTTTGCACTAATTCCTAATTGTAAAAGGAGAAAGAGAATTTGTTTATTATCATACTAATTCAATCTAGAAGGTAAAAAAAATTGGGTAAAAGCTATCACAGGGTTCGTATCCAGCCCGTTGCCCCTGCCGTCGGGGGGCCCATTGTTTCGGCCGAGTCGATCGCTGGCAGTACAGTCTTCTTCAACAAGACGTAAGGTTTGCAATGCGAACCCTCTGCAGTATACCCATCACCATACCCCTTTTCCAGCGCGAAAAATTACCAATAATTGCTATTTTTGTTAATTCGATAACTTTTTTTTCGAATCGACATTGAAAATATCATTTGCGAATATTTATTTATATCATATATTAATCCTGTATATTATATATTATATAATTAGTTATTTGATAAGCTAGAAAAGGGGAGAGGAACGTTCTTTCACACCCCGCCCCTTTTCTATGAATTTTAATTACCGTTTTCATAATAATTATGTAGTCCTGCACTGTCTTTCCTTTCTCTTCATTTTCCTAGTGTCTCTCTTTCTCTTCCTAATATATCGCGATGATGGATATACGACAGAGGGTTCGCATTGCAAACCTTGCCTTGTTGAAGAAGGCTGTACCGCCAGCGCTCGACTCGACCGAAACAATAGGCCCCCCTAAGGCATGGTCAATGGGCTGGATGCGAACCCTGTGATAGCTTTAACCCCAAAAAATCTCTTCCTCTCATTCTTTTTTCCTCACGATAATTTTTTTTTTCAAAAAAGGAAGAAAGGCATGCCGCGCCCGGACGTAACACGAATGTAACCTCAAAATACACCGTCGCACGCAGATCGAATACTTTTCATCTTAGCACAATTAAGAATTCCACTAACTTTTTTTTACAGTGTGGGTAAACTGTATTTTGCCGATAAGTACTTGAAAAAAATCGAAAAAGGCATGAAAAATAAAATTTACTTACCGTTGTGAACCACTGACACGGTCGCATAGGTGACCATCCATGTAGCCTATTTGAGAATTTCCCAGAGTGGGAATTGTGGGGTTTGAAACTGAGAGTTCCATATTCCTGACCTGTAAAGGTAGAAGAAAAGAAAAGGCTATACTTGATATCGAGAAAATTAAAGAGCACATAGGAAACTGGCTGAGCGTTTTGGCGGCATGAGATATGTCCCAAATTCACTTTATCCGCCAAAACCCTTCGCTAGAAAATATACTATTCAACTTACTTAGAAATAACTTACTAACCTTAGAAATTAGTATTTCCTCCGTGTCCACTAATCTTCTTATCACTGTCGCACCGAATGTTAGAAAATTCGGAGCGAGAGTGACATGTCGCGCGCGGAGAGTATCTAGGTTCGCTCGTGGCTGTCGTTGATTCGAACCAATGAGCGTGTCCCATTCGCCCGGGCCCTAGTCGTCCGCCAATCGCAGCATCCCAGCTCAACCGTGATCGCCATCTTGGAGGGAAGCGTACTGATATTTTTGGCGGCAAAACATGTAAAAGAACATAGTTAATGAAGGGACCGCACGGGTCTGCGTGAGTTCCTTTTTTGTTGTCCTTTCTACACCCAGAACCCTTAAATAAGAATTTATAAGAGGGTTAATTTCTTGAACAATCTCATCAAATCCTGACGTCATCCGCCCTCTCTGGGGCTTCCGGTAGATGGACTTTGAGAAAGATGAAGGAAGCTTGTAATTGGTGGATCAGTCCTTCCCCTTGTATGCCATAATTGGTGCTTCCTTCTGTTCCGCAGAACGTGGCGTCTTTCACCTAAGGTCTATGAGCCGGACAGAGACCAAGTTACTCGGGCCTCCTTTTCGTGAAACGTGATTGACGCTACCTCCTTCCGTGACCAACATGGTGGAATGTGCTTGAGGGCTCATGAGACCGAAAAGGACAGGTCGTTTGCGTAGTCATTCCCTCTCTTTCTGTCCTGTGGTAGAACAACCCTTGCGCTTTCGGACGATGTGTTGTTGACCTTTGCTACTCCGTAGGCATCGTGTTACGTCCCCGGCGCTGCAATACATTTGATTTCCGCTGTTGCCGTTTGTGCTTGATGTTAATTCATGAGAATGGATCCGTTTCCTGTCGTTGATTGATAGAAACCAATAACCGGGAAAACTGGTCAGGTTCAAATCAAACACAATCAATTGTCACTTCAATATAAATGTATGTCATAGTATATTGTGTCCTTCAACAGTCTGTCAACAGCTATGATTTAGTGCAGATTAGTAACCAAAGGACCCATTGATTTTTTGAATTTTACGTAGTGTTATCCCTAATTCCTTATTTGTTTATTCGTTTTAAATCAACGAAACTAAATGTTTTCCTCAAGTGGTCCTGTACTGGTACAATATGTGTAGTGATTATATTTATTATATGGAATTCGCCCTGAAGCACGTCCTATAGGATAGTGACTTTAAGAGCACATAGATTTATACTTCCTATATATATATATATTCAATATATATTCAAAATTCTATAAGACACTTTTCAGAGTTTATTGTTTATCATTTTCTTTGATAGTCAAAATCGAAATATTAAAAATAATTTTACTCAGCATTTTGTTTGGTAGCCTTATAAAATATAATTTATATACTGTATTATTTCTTATTCCATGAGAAGAATTCTCTTTCTTTGTTTAAATCGATTGACCTGTTTTTTTTTCTAACCATCACTAACTCAGGATCCATCCAAGGAGCTGCAGAATTTAGGACCATCTCTTTAGTTTATTATTTTCCTTTTTATTCTTGTTCCATTACCTAAACTATGTGCATTTGTTCTATTCTATTTTTTTTTTGTTTTTGTTCTTTAAAACTCAAGTGAACTCTTTATTTAAAATTTTTTCATACAAATCCTTACTTTGTATTTTCTTTTATTCTTATATCAGGAATTCGCATTCTGTAGATTTTGAGGTTAGGTTTATGAGACACCAACCGCGAATCTGTCATAATTTTAAATTCTATTAGATTGAACTCGTACTCAATTATTCCTTCAAATATACCTGTATACTTATGTACTTATATATAATTATATGTGAATTCTCTCTTTTCGAAGAAAAAAATTTATTCTACAGACTAGGAGAACTTATCACAAGGTAGTCAATAACGAATCTGTATATTCGGATGAGTATTCGAAATTCAATTATTTTTTGAGATGATCAGTGTCCATGATCAGGAACATAATTGTTGTCAATCAAGATTGTGAGTGTATGTACATTTTATTATTTAAATTTAAAAGTAATCAATTATACACCTTAAGTATTTATATTACTTTGAAAACAAAAATTTTAATGGGTTCCATGAAATGGAAGAATTACTAAAAATAGTTCTTACTTTTCATCCTCTTCACCCCATCAAAAAAAAAAAATTGATCATCTATGATTAAATTCATGTCATTATCTGATGTCATATTGATATTTAAATCCATTTATAAACAACATAGTTGCACTTATGACATATTCGAATAACGAAACTTTTCTATATTAAATAGGAGAATCTGGTCCTCCAATGTTTCGAAGTGCTTGGTCGCTTATTCCTTATATTAAAAACGATCGTCGCATGGATATGAACATAATTTTAATCTGTCCGAATGCACGATTGTAGTTTTGTTCGGACTTAGCCGAAACAGGGCATTTCTTTCGCCGATTGTTTTATCTAAGACAAAAGGTCCTTAAAAAATATGGATAAAATTTCTTGTCTTTTCTAATCATATATTTTTCAAATAAACTTGATCTTCTGTTTGGAAGTGCTTTGAATTCTGTTTTCGATCATAATATTGTTTTGATCTTTCTTTCGCCTCTTGGATTCGCTTCCGCGCCATCGTCTGGCAGTTATCTAATTTTTCAAAAAGATCTTTCAGATGATTTACATACGTTTTATCTCATTGTTTCGTTGAAAACTGGATGGTATATTAGTCTCTTTTCCAAACACTAGACTATAGTGTGTGGAGCCAGTAGTTTCATGGACACTGGTATTCTAGGAGAATACAGCATAAATTAACCATTTGTCACAATTTTTCGCACCCCCAAAACATCGTAAATACTCTATTAGAGTATGATGGCTCCTCTCAAGATAACCTAGGCTTTGTGGATGATACGCGACTGATTGAATCTTTTTTATGCAGAATATTTTGCAGAAGGTTTTCATTACCTTACAAAGAAGATTCGACCCTTGATCGGCGTGTATCACCTAAGGACAGCCATATCGAGAAATGAATTGCTCGGCTATAGCATGAGCTATTGTAACCAAATCGATGTTTTGCAAAGGAATTGCATCCGAGAATTTAAAGAAATTACATTTCACGAGGTTGTTTATAGTCATTCTGAGCACAATCAGCAGCAATTCCATGCCACTTCGGAGTATGACTCGTCAGAATTCCACTGTGTTTTATTTCTATAGCGCTATACAGGCTGAGGTAATCAAATCTGGCAAATACTCCGTCAAAAAGTTCTTCAACATAGTTGCCCGAACAGATAACTCGATCCTCCTCCCCGGCGGAAACAAGACGAACACGCGCTCGACCGGCTGAAATCGTAGTGGATCCGTCCAGCTCAACCGAAGAAAACGACGAATCGCTACCACCATTCTGTGGATTTCTTTATGATGCATCTGCATTAGAATTTATCCTTCCAGATTTGTGGACTATAACATAGTCACACTCACTTAGTTTCATACGTCATCGAGTCAATCTCGAAATAGGATCCTTCAACCCATGCAACCATACAAGAGGTCTATGGTCTGTTACGATAAGAAAACTTCGCCCATACAAATAGGGTCTGAAATGTCTTACGCAAAATACTATTGCAATTAATTGTTTTTGAATCGTGAAATAATTTTTTATGCCTTTTATGCCTTTTGAAATAAAATTTGAATGAAATGAAATTTTGAAAGAATCTGGAAGCATGCGCAATGGGTAGATCCAGGCCAATGGGCTCCTGGCTCAAAACACCACCAAGAGCGTTATTAGGTGCATCAGTCGTTGGCACAAAAGGTTTCGAGGAATCAGGATACTGCAATAAAGGCTCCGAACGAATTGTGTCCCGCAGAATTCCAAAAGCTGATTGCTGATCATCTACCCATTCAAACTCGACCTTATCTTTCAAAACGTAAGTGAGAGGTTTTGAAATTTTTGCAAAGTTGGGAATAAGTTTCCTATAGTACCCAACGAGGCCCAAGAATTGTTTAATGTTCTTTTTCCCTTCAGAAACAGGGAATCTTTTTACAGCCTCAATTTTTTTTGATCGGGTTTAACGCCTTACCGAGTAATAATATGTCCCAAATACGTCATCTCAGGTTTCAAGAAAAAACATTTTTCGGGTTGCAATGCCAATTCCGCGGTTTTCAAACGCCCTAGAAGGGATTTCAATTTCCTCGAATGTTCTTCCAATGAAGAAGCATAGACGACAATGTTTTCCATGTAAACAAATAATTCTGGACTTTGTAGACCGGTCAAAACCTGGTCCATCAGTCTCTGGATGGTTGCCGTGGCATTCTTCAGCCCGAATGGCATTCGAGGATACTCATAATGCCCGTAGGGAGTTGTGAATGCTGTTATTTCTCGCGATTTCGGGTCCATGGGGATTTGATAAGACCCCATTGCAAGGTGCATAACAGAAAAATATTTTACTCCCCCTAACTGATCTAGGATTTCAACTATGTTTGATAGTGGATAGTCATCGCTTACAGTTTGTTCATTTACGGCTCTGTTATCTATCACCATCCTTCATCTTTTGTTCCCTTGTGGGTCAAGTTTATCAGGAACAATTATTGCAGGAGAGTTATATGGTGAAGGAGAAGGTTGAACTGTGCCTGCTTTAAGAAATTGCTCAGTTTGTTTGAGTATCTCATCCCTATGTATAGGAGGATGACGATAATCTCTTCCAAAAACTGGTCTATTATCTACAGTAGTTATTTTATGGTTAATTGATGTAGTTGATTCTAATTTATCCCCTGGTAGATACAATAGAGCGGGATAATTCAAGAGAATGGGAAGAAGACTCGATTTTCTCTCCTCACTTAAATCTTTTAGATCAAGAATTTTTATTAATTCTGCGAATCTAGAAGCCAAAATTTTTTGTCCTATCGCACATCCTAAACTTTCACACGATTTTGCTAGAGGGGGTATTTGCGCAAACTCTTCAAGTTCAACAGGTGGTACTGTCAATTCTATGTCCTGTTGAGTAGAATTTATGACGTGAATATTAATTGTACCGTTTTGGTTTTTAGTTATTGATTCCCCCGCAAAAATTTCAGGGCCATAACCAAGACGTTTACATAACCTTCAGCTATATTAGATCCTTCTACTGGTAACTTTACTAATCGTTTTGTCCTTGCAGGTTATCTAATAGTGGAGTGACATGTCAACGAAAAAATTTCATCACTCAGATGGAGACTATCGTTTACAAAATTGAGGGTGGCTCGCTGTTCTCGAAAGAAAGTTATCCCTATCAGTCCGTCCTCACTCGTGGGTAGGGATTTCGAATATACGTGGAAAAAGTTCTTTATTCCCCAAAGAAGCATCTTAACTTCACCCTGTGTTGGAATTATTTTGGACCCAATTCCTATCAAATTCAAAATACGTTCCCGATTAATCTTTATGTCCGGATCTAAAGCGTTTTCCTCAACTAGATTTACACTAGCACCCGTGTCTATTAATAAGGCTGATTTTCCTTTCTGAAAGAAATAATGTTATAGACATTCACTGAATCATGATTTTACTTGAAGCAATACGTGCAATTTTTCCTCTCTTTGTCTTGTTGTACATCATATTTCCTACGCTTAGGACACTCACGTCGGTAATGACCTGTTTCTTTACACTCATAAAATTGAATTTTTTTTTCTTATTCACATTTTTCTCAATACGAAAATTTTCTATCCTTTTCCGACGATTTGAACCCATTTTAAAATCAGAACTGAAATCAGGTTTAACTTTTTCTATCTTTTCCAAATGAGCCCTACCCCAGCTTTTAAACTGAAACTCTTCTTGAGATGCCATAACTATTGCTTCACCCAAGGTAGCAAGATTTTTACTTCTTATTTTCGCGAATATTTCTCGGTCTAATCCCCTCATAAATGTAACTATCGCGCTCTATTCATGTGCCTCTATTTTTTCACTTTGCTATACCCCCGGTGTTTTCTCCAGAGTTATATTAATTAATTCATCCAATACCTGATTAACCCGAGCCCCGAAATCGGTTATGCTTCCATTCGACTTCTTGACTGGCCTGGTTAGTTCCTGTGATAATTGCATGATATCTAGTTTCGTTAAATAAATTCTCTCCAATTTCTTCAACATTTCATTAAGAGTGATTCCTGCTCTATTTTAAATATGTTTACGCGCAGCTCCTATTACTCTGGTTTGTATCAACATCGTCAAATTAGGAATTTCATTAACCATCACCATGCATCGGGCCATTTGTAAATGTTCCACAAACATACTCGTAATCACAGACATGTTATTACCATCAAACTCAGGAACCATGTCCCGTACTAACTTAGACACATGCATAATAGCTCGCACTCTTATCGGTCCTGACATTGTAAAAGTCTTTTTTGCAGATCCTTTTTGGCTACTTGGAATGGTTTCTAAGCGTTCATTGGACTCATAAGGATCCTTTGAAACAGTCCTAATACTATTGCTAATACTTTCGTTACCATTACCACTACCGGGATGAGGCTCAATCAGTTTTCTTTCAGAATTACTCGCATTAATCGCATCACCATCTCCTAATCTATTCCTAGGAGTTTTTGTTTCAATTAACGGATCTCTAACAGGAACTCGTACTTCGCCTGCGCTTCAAAAACCAGATCGCTTCGCAAAAGGTGGCATTTTGAATATTTGGACTTACTTGGAGTATACAATATTTAAATTTGCGCTCCCACTTGTAGTTTCTTGTAGTGTTGTATCATCGCAACTTCCTTTTCAATGAAGATTTCCAGGTGCGTGAGTGAAGATTGGATTCTTGAATATTGAAAAAGGGTTTCCTATTCTTGAATTTCCCTCGGTTCCGTACCCTCTTTCGTACTAGGCCGGTCCAGCGTTACCGAATCCCTCCTCCGTTACGCGCCGGTCGTCGTTTTGGAATTTTCCTTCAATGAAATACGGACTTTTTTCTTCTGATTCCTTAAGCCTTACGGTTGTTAAAGAGTTACTGGTGGCTCCATTCAACCGTTTACAATCTCGGTGCAATTTGCGACACCCTAGCTAACGGGAGAAAAACCACCCAAAACCCTGGTGGAAGATTGCGGCTTTTCAGTAGTTCAATGATGATATCGTTCATTTGGTTGTATAGTTAAAAGTTTAGTATTTATCACTTCACCAATTGATTATTTTAAAATGAAAATGTTTATATTTCACTCATTGTTTATTATCCTCACTTGCGCACAAAATTTATCGGAATAATTTATTCATATATTGCGAGCAGAAAGTCTTTACTGCTTTTAAAAATTATTATTACTAATTCTTTTCCTTCTTTCAACTAGGTAAGCGACCAATTTTCTTCATTCCTTGGGGAATATTCTTTTTGCTTATTGGGGTGGGAAAAATAAATACGTCTACTCTACAGCCTACTCTACAGTCATTGAGTAAGTCAGTTTCGTTTAATAGACGTTGACCTTGAGCTTGGTCTCAAGTGTGAAGTCCCAGTGATCTAGTTTTCACGGTACAGCTAAGCCCATCCCGCTGTCACCAATTTGTTACGTCCCCGGCGCTGCAATATATTTGATTTTCGCTGTTGCCGTTTGTGCTTGAAGTTGATTCAAAAAAATGAATCCATTTGCTGTCGTTGATTGGTAGAAACCAATAACCGGAAGAACTAGTCAGGTTCGAGTCAAACACAATTAATTGTCACTCCAATATGAATGTTTTTTATAATCACTCGTCGTTTAGTACTAAATGCACATAATCCAATAGGTGATTACACATAATTCAATTGACACATATCATTTAATTCGTCGCTACACAAGTTTGTAATAGCGCAAAAACTAGAAACGATTATTTAATCGGCGAGAGCCGAACGCGGCATCGCTTATGCGTTCGGGATCAAGATCTTGATCATTGCAAGTTTAATCAGTTTATACACAAATGTTTTAACTTCTCTCTGAGTACAATTTCATGAAACAGAGTGTCGCTGGTTTTATGTAGTAAATTTGGTTCGGAGATACAAATATCTGACGTTTTTTTGCTCTGCGCGCCTTTTTATAAACTACTTTTTGGGCAGAGTAATTCTCCTACTCTAGTCCCTCAGCGAATCAAATCGCTGACGTCATGGAATTTCATGGTTATTTTACCAATTAGAAATTAGGTCGTATGGCTCCGCCTACGAAATATAAGTCGCAAAATAGGTCATTCGATGATTGACAATTGTAACCTTCCGACTCAAATTTCCTCATTTTGAGTAGACATTTTATAGCATTCATGTAACTTCATTCTGGATTTTGTAATATTGTAAGATTGCAAACTAATTCAAATTCTCCCGCCGAATCCATCATCTTTGCTTATGGGCGACGAAATTTTAATTTGCAAATTTTGCACTCCACACATCGTCGCTCTGGTATGCATGTTTTCCATAGCAGAGAGGAAAAAAACAAGAAATAAATAAATATTCTTCCAACGCAACGTGCCGAAAGAGCTCTCTTGGAGTTTAACCCTCGCTCCGAATTTCCAAGCGAGAAGATTTGAGAGGCCATTTTCCGTTGACGGCGAGAGAAGTCGTGTCTACTGGTTTCAAAGTGACAGGTAAAATTTTTCCCTTCCACATAACATTTTTCGCGATTAAAAGAAAAACTTTACGTCTTATCGAAACATGGTCTCGAGAAAATTTATAGATCTTCATGAGATAAACAATTCTATTCCTCAAGATCTTACTATCTCTTGCACGATTTGGCTGAAAAATAGAATTTTTAAAGAAAAACCTATGTAATTTGATTTTCAGAGCCTTGGGGATTTAAAGGCGAAAATAAGAAATTCAAATTTAGCTCCACCTTGAAATAATTTTTTTTTCAGATTCTCTGTTGTTCCTAAGAAGTTGTAAATCTTCAAGGAATGGGGGTAGTGAATTCGTACAAATAAGAAAACACTTTTAAAGGAAATAAATTTAATTTTCAGGTTCTTAATGATTAATAGGCGTAAATAGGAAAATACCAATTTTAGCGCCACCTTGAAATTCAAAATTTACATTTTCACTCAACCGGAATATTATTAGATAGTGCAAAAGATCCTATTATCAAACTTCTTTATGTTTATCTTATTTCGTTTCATTATTTCAAGCGATAGAGAAATGTTACGCCCGCGCTATAGCACGCATATTATGCTAGTTGAAGGAATAATAAAAAATTTAATTATTTATAAAATATAATATTTATTTCTGAAACTATGAAGGAATTATAATAATTTCTCAATTTTTTAAAAATCTTTGACCTATTTCCCCTTTTTCATCTCTTTCACCTCTTCCACCTCTTTCACTTCTTCAACCACCGGAGCCGTATTGGCTTCGGAGGGCCTAAGAAACCAAAAATTTGAAAACTTGTGTCGTCTGCTGGTCTTTTTTTCATTGGATGGCTTTTTTTCTGAAACGAAAATAACGTCCAGTTCTGTGTACGTTGCCTGTACAATAACGCATTAATTAATTGACTATAATAATCTATGACTTACTTCATTCATTTATTCACTCTGCACACATTCAATTTCTTACTGGAATCAATTACAGTTGCCTTCGACGACATCCTTCTTGGTCCCGAAAACAAAATGATTTATGTTTTGATATTTTTCTGTATCTTGGAAAGTGTTCGCATTGCATTTAATAAAACACATCTTCTGCAAATGATGGTAATAGAAATTGCAAAAGAAACACAAAAGATTAGAGAAAGGACCCTGCACAAAAAGAAGGATTCATAATTGGTGCGAAACATGTATATATACATATGTAAAATAAGTAAAATTCTCTTTACCTTATTTATTCATAACAATGTTGATTTTCCTGCCCTTTTCCTTCATATAACTCTTTTCTGCTCTCCGCTCCCCATTTCGTTCTCGAGTTTTTGCGTAGACTTTGACTCGCAGCGCGAATCTTAGGGCATTTAGACGGTGCTCATAGCATGGATCCTCTGCCCTAAACTAATCAGAAAAATACTACTTAGTTTGGTTTTCGGCTTCTTCAGACGAATGTTGCATCAAATTATCCGAAGCCCAGTATTTTGCCCATGAAGACGCAAATGATTTGAGTTGCTGATAAATGATGCTTATGAACTGGTTAGTTGGTCTCGTCAAATTTAGAACTTCTGGAGCATCTTCATCCGAATGTCGATATTCTCTCAAACGAATGTGATATTCGTTATCCTGAGATTCTTTCATTGATGTTTTCATCGTGGTTTCTCGACAAGATTCGCATTTTGATCCCAGGAAGCATTTACCAGCGACATGTCCAGCGTAATAAATCACCGGAGTTTGTTCGTAAAAAGGAGCTCCCTCTGGAAAATCATTGGATCCTCCTTTCCTTGTGAGTTTAAATCTACAACTCCTGTTTCACTCAAGCCTTCTGTATCCATTGAGGACCAAATCCTCATTTCTTTCGAATGCCTCTGCAGTCATCTCGGCATCTGAACGTTGAATGTCCTACTCTTCTTCAGCTGCTGCAAGTTCCTCCTCAAGAAGTTCTCCGCCGTTTTCCCTAAATCTTTCTCAACATCGCTTGGAGTGTTCATCAATAAGTACAGATTTTTATATTTGATTTCACCATTGGCACCTCTATCACCTTCAATCTTTCCGCTGGAGAGAATGTGTCGCAATCTCAAGCGCACCATTCTCCCGGTAGGATTGTTATTGTGACCTCCTCGTTGACGAATTTTTGAGAACAATTGTTCCAAAGGGTCTTGATTGCAAAGTCCTGCTGCCAATTCGAAGTTTGGCAAATCCTCGTTGATTTCAGAATACAAACAGAGTACTGCATTTAACGAAAACGGTGGACTTTTTAGGCATGGTGCTTTAATTTTTGATTTTGTATTTGTAGTCCAACTTGATGACAGGTCCACAATTTTTTCAACCTTTCTTCAATCTCTGAATTTCTCGATGATAATGGTCGCTTTGCCGAGTTTCAATATAACAATTTGTATGCGTTGGCACCATCAATGACCCTGTCCACTTCTTCTGTGAAAGCAGCAGTAATTTTCCAAGTTGTGCTAGGTTGATCTTTCGTTCTCTGAATTCCACTTTCTGGATTTTCTCCAGCTAGCCTAAACGCTGCTGCAAACCTTGTACTGACAAATTGAGAAGCTCTTCTAACATTCATAATTTGCCAGTTATTTGGATCCATGTGGACTTCCGTAATGTGACCAAGTAAATTACTTGTTGTACTCTTCCGGTCATAGTTTCATGTCGCTACGTAGTTTTGGTAGTTAGCAATTATATTTCCATCAGCATCATATAAATATTGGTGCGTCTGGAGTTGATTCAGCAACCTTCTGATCAGACGCGAAATAATCGAAACTGCAGAAGTACTTTCGTCTCTCGTACTCGAAGAAAGGTTCCTCTTTCGTTGCTCCAAATGATTTCCATGTGCAGTTTTGATTCGTATACGGATTTCCTGCATCTAAGCTATTCACTGAAAACACCAGAACATTACTTGCTGGCACGTTTTTCCGTCCCAAAGGTCCCAGATCCACTAAACCTTCAATCAGATCGCGATATTTGGAGCACTCTTCTTATTTTTTACAGCTGAAATCGTCTTATTTTAATCCAAACTCCCTTGTTGAGGCGGCAACTTATCCATCCTTTTCTTTAGCTTGACAAAAATAACATCACTGAATCCAGGCTTTATGTTATATTCAGCAATTTAGCTCTGTACCGTTAACAGAGAGGCAAGCTTCATCCCAGCCTGTTGCATACGAGTATGCCTGTACGCTGAATTTGAGGAATAATTAATCTTTTTGCGAAATCCTTCTCATTTTGAGTAAAACTTCTTTTGCCTTTACAAAGTTGCAGAGTAATTACAGCACGAGATACAGGATTTCCAAAATGGCGTTCATTCAAATATTGCTCGAAACTAACTTTTTGTCGTTTTACTGCGGCCATATTTTATCTGTTTCGCATCCGTTCAGTTATTAATGGTTGTTGCAGAATCTGAATTTTCGTTTTCATTTTCCTTTTCACTGCGTCTTCACCCTTTCTCAACTTTTTGAACTTATTAGCCAAACCTTTCTGAATGTTTGCGATCTGCTGTTCAGCAGAAAGAGGACTGCAATTCTTTTCATTGCCAGAGCTCGTACTTGGTAATGGAGGTTCAATTTTAAACCACTCCATTTCATCATTGTCTTTATCCATGGATATGAACCCATCCTTCTCTGCAGCGGATGAATAGGTTTTTAGCGCTTTTGCTTTCTTCACACGTAGTTGATTTTTTTTATCGTGAAATGCTTCTGCCGAAGTAGGATCTTTAACTCCAGAAATAGGTCCAGTTTCTGTTTTTTCTCTTCCAATACAGGTTCCCCTTTCATCCTCTTCTTCCATCTTCTGAGTTTCCTCTTCTTCTCCTGCGATCTATCTTTTGTCATCTTTTATTCTTAGATCTATCTGTGTCCTCTTCTGTCCTCTTCTCAAAGCCTCCTCTTCCTCGATGTGTCTGCCATCCTCTTCCATCCTCGCTTCTGTGTTTTCTTCTGTCCTCTCTCTGAAGTCCTCCTCTTCTCCTCCAATGTCACTGCTGTCCTTCATCCTCTTCTGTGCTTTCTCACCTTCTTCAACAGCAGCCGTATATGGAATTAGATTCTGCTTTTGTCTCAACTTCTTCCCAGTTCTGTCCCAAAATGCTTCAGGGAAAAAAGTGAGCACTACAAATTCTGGCTCTCCGAATTGATGATGGTGTCTACGTTTCCAAATATGTTCCGTTCCCTAAAGATGAATATACACCCCTTACTTTTTCAGGGTCCTAATATGCTAGTTTTCACATATTATTTTAGGCTTCAAAATGTAAGGAGATTGATAGTGATTTTTTTTGAAGAGAGGGGGATTTAAAAAAAAAAATGGACTATGATGTCTGTGTTTTAATTATTGGTAACGATGACGTAAGACGTCATACATTTTTTGCAAAACTAAGGAGCGAGGGAATGATGCGAAGTGTGAAATTTCACCAAAGGCAGGCCCTTTTTGATAAACGGTGACCATTCTGTTCTTAACTTTTTGACTACACGAAATGAGGTTATATGCATTAATCTATTAATAATGATTATTAATTTTCTGCACTATTAATTCATAAAATCAATATTCCTAAATAAGTTATTTTATTTCATGATAAATTGTTTAATACCGGGAAATAATTATGTTCCTTACTGAATTATGAATCAATAACCGTGAAAGAATTGAGAAAATTTTTAATTATCTTTTTAAATATTACCGGAAGAAAATTCGATTCTCTTTAAAAGATATTTACAAGTCTTGGAAAAAAATCTGCTCTGAAAAAATTCCAAAATAATTACAACAGAATGTATATCTGGAAAGATTTGGAAAAAATTTAGAAGCTTTTTAAGAAATTTTAAAGGTTTCCGAAGGATTAAAAAAATTTTCAACAATAGTAAGAAAATTTGAAATGATTTTTCATCCAGGAAAATTGGAGATTCGTCGGAAACTTATGGATGATTTTTTATTTTGAAAAAATAATGTTTAACGAAAATTCACAGAGATTTAAAATCATTTCAAAAAATTTTCGAAATTGTCGAAAAAGAATCTAAAGAATTTTAGGTTAATTTTCTTTTTATTTTGCAGGATTAGGAAAAAATGGAATTCCTTTCAAAGATATTGACAAGTTTGAAAAAATGTTGTAAACAAATTTTAATACATGGAATTTTGAAAGAAAAATAGTCTCAACAATTTTGAAAGTGCTCTAACCTTTTGAAATTTTATCAAAAATAGCTGCTTAACGAACTCAACATTATTTTGTTCAAAATGAAAAATCATCTACAAGTTTATCACGAATCTCTATAAAATTATTATATTCTCTCGAAACATTTCAAATCCTTAAGGGCATGTCTAACAGAAGTCACGTCACCAAACTAATGCTCGATTTGTAATCTTTATATTTGGAACGATTTACTCTTCTTGCAAATAAAATATCGCTCTCAAACTCTGAGAAATGTGGAAGGAAACAGTAACTTACGTTTGTAAACATCATTTGGGTGGAAATTTGTAAAAAAATTTTCTCGAAGAAATTTAAACTGGAGCAACGTCAGAATATTTTTTCAAACAACTTATATCCACACAAAATGAGATATCGAGTTGAAATTTTTGGAAGTGAAATGAATGGCACTACGGAACGTTTTTATGCTCCTAATTACTCGCACTCGAAAAAAAAAATTTTAATGAAAAACTAAATTTGAAGAATTACCGACCGTGCTGTAGAAACCGTGAACAGCATTCCATTCT
>JAUMHM010010965.1:0-17584 GCA_032362435.1 Melikaiella ostensackeni
TATCACATTTTTATGGCATTTAAGACCATTTAACAATCTTCTGGAACAAAATAAATATAATTTCTCATGAACATTTAAAATTTATAACCACGGAACTTTAAATTTTATAACTTTTTCTAAGAATTTTTTAATGAAAAATTGTTTTTGCCTATAGTGTAACACTTTGCATCTCATATATTTCATACCAACTTGAAACTTCTTAAAACTTCAAAAAATATTTTTTTTATTTATATTTACAATTTCACATAAAGATATAACTCAATATTTTGTTAAAAAAAATAATGCAATATTTATTCTCACGGTACTTGTATTTACAGTTTTTAAACATTTTAAAATACATGAATGATATTTTGGAAAAAAATTGTTTTAATTGTTTGAATTTCTATACTCTCGAAGTAGTAGTGCATCGATAGCAGAACCAACCTCAAGAGAGTTTAGAATTTTGCGAACTTACGATTAACGCTTAGGAATTTTGAAAAATTTTTACTTCCTTAATCTTACCTTTACCTGCTCTATACTTACAAGTATGCATTTTCGATGCATAGAAATGTCGAATGGGTGAATATGTTTATAAAAATTGTTTACAACATTGACAAATGTTGTTTCAAGGCAGGCAAATGTATATCATTTCGGTTCTTAAAAACAAAAATGACTGCACAGAAAAGAAGAATTTCCGACGCACAGAAATGCCAGATAAGTGAACTTGCTCATAGAATTTGTTTATAAAAATGATGAATGTCGTTGAATGGTACTCTATTGTTTACAAATTTTATTTTTCAGGCGAAAAAAAATGAATCCGCAGAAGAGAAAAATAGTCTATGCATAGAAATGCCAAATCAGTGAATTTGTTTATAAAGCTTGTTTAAACTATTGACTATTATTGCTGTTCAATGCTTGCTCATGATTAAACGATAATCCTACACATTTCAATAACAAAATGTATGTATATAGTGCAATCAAATTCCGAAAATGCAGCAGATAGCAGTTATACGAATTGAATTGTTTAGAACATTTGAAAAAACATGAATTTTACTTCAAAGTAAAATTTTCATTCAACAAAAGTAAACTGACTAATTCTATACCTTCTTAAGAAAATATCAATAAATGGGGCTGAGTAGATATCGCAAATATAACCGATTGCAATTTTCAAGTTGAATAAGAAATAATTAATTTTTTTTAAGCGTGCACTTCTTCGTAAAAGTACGATCCTTCATGAGTTTTTTAAAAAAAAGCTCGAATCCGTTGAGATTTGAGGAGTCGGCTGATTTTTGTCCCAAAAAAGTGCTTTTTTTTCCACTGTGCGGTGGGTCTGGCTAAATTCTCGAGATAGTACCTGCTGCTGGAGGAACGTCGAGCCTGCCATAACAGTTTCCATTTTGTGACTCCTCGATTATGTGGATTAAAATTCATAACAAAAATTTGTCAAATTTCATAATTATAATTTTGAAACTTCGAAACGCTAAATCTGTGGATTTTTCCGAAATAAAAGAATCTAAAAAATGTCTTGAAATACTAAAAATGAACGAATAATAACAATTTCAGCTTGCAATTCAATATTTGTCATTAGAAAATTTTCAATTTCAATAAGGCAGATTCATTAATATAATCAGTAATTTAAAAAAGAATTTATTTCAAAGTACATTTCAAAAACATTCTCAAAATTTCGAAACATTGACTTTTGGCTTCCGACGAGTAATTTTAGATGCATGTAATCACAAAAACGTCACAGATTTCGAATTTAAGAATTTAAAATCGCTAATACAAAAATAAATAGAAAAATAGGTTTGTGACTTTTTATTCCCATTGAGTACCGGCGCGGCGTCGATGCATTTTCCCATCGTGAACCAAAACACTGTTCAGCATAGTTTATATCCTGACGTAAACCCTGACGTCGAAGCGCATTCAGTTTTGCGTGCGAGCATGCATGGGCCTATAAGAACATTCATTAACAAGGGTGCGATTTGGGCGTGACGAAAAAAAAATGTAATAAACTTAAGTTCGTCCTCAATTTTATTATCGATCTGTTAAAAACATTAGGTTTTTACAGAAATAACTGGAAATAAAAATAAGGATTTCAAGTATTTCGGCGGCGGTTGCTTTGTCCACGTTGCCCTCCACTCGTTCCGCCTGGTCCGTCCTGGTTTCCAGCAGCTTGTCTGGCCGCGGCTGCTTCACAAGCTCTATTATACCTCGCAACACGAAATGCGATTATGGCGTCTACCTCTTGGATAGTGCCCGGTATGCCAAATTTCCTAGCCCCGTCCAGGCCAATTACTATAAAACTCTCTGAGTCTTCTATATCTTGCATGATAACTTCGCCATTATTATTGTATAATGGAATAACGTCTTTTTCGTGTATGATTATTCCAATATAATAGCCAAACCATATTTGTAGACGGACCCGAGGCGGAAGTGGATGAAGGTTTCCACGTCCATCTTTGAAACGAAGATGTTCTGGCGGCTTTCTGTTAGTAATCTTCATGCCCACCCAGTATTTGCCTGGCTCTGGTGGTGGTTCTGCGGCTGGATCTGGCCATTGAGGTGACTCATTTCCCGGCTGTCCACTTAATTCTGTAAAAAGAAATAGAAATTAATGAGTGCTCATACTTAAAAATATGAATTAGACCCACGTATAAATCGAATCAGGGATCTGGCCGGATGGTCCCAGTTTAAACCAGGCGCTGGTTAGAGAAACCGGCCGGGATCCGGCTAAATAGGTCAGAGTAAACTGGTCGGATTCCGGCTTTGATTTTGGCCTGGAGCCGTTCGGGTATTCCGGTCAAAGCCCACTTAAGAAATTTTGCTTCAGGCGTGAAGTTAGTTAACTTGATTTGTCTTTCAAGTCTCATCGTAAATAATACGGTGAACTTTAAAAGTCGAATCAAGTAAACAAATTCTCGTCTGAAGATTAGAGAAAAGTTTTAATCATTGTTTCTCGAATGTCCTAGCAACTGCTCGGGCCACGTGGTGATTTAAAGGTAGAAAATTAGATAGGATTAAATGAATATACAGCACGATATACTTCATTTCATAATACTAATTATCCGTGCACTAAGTTGTTCAGTTGGGTTTCCAAACTGATTGCTGAAATTAGCTTAATTAATTTATTAGCAGAGGGCGCAAAACATGGCCGCAAATTTGAACGCGTATATTCTAAAAACAGTCTCTTTTTTGAGAAATTTGTAAACGATGTAGCAATTTTACTGTTGAACGTTGCAGATTCGGAATAGGTTCACTGAATAAGTTAAGACACTAGAAAGAATGTCACGCTGTTATTTGGAGAATTTGGAAGACCTTATTTCTGTTTTACCGACCTAATAACTCAATTTTTATTCAATTTAATAGAAAATTTTTAAAATTTTGAAATAATTCTTATACCAATGTGGACAGAATGATTGAATTACCTAAACCCCCACGCCTCTTCTTAACAAAGTAGGCTGAAGATTATACCCCAGGAATTATGTTTCGAGTTGCCTCCTGCGTATTTTTACCGAATATGAAAAAAATCGTTCGTCCTCCTTTTGAAATAACTCGATATTTGTTACTTCTCAATTAATTTATGTGACTTTTTCCGAAAGTACTGATGTAATATATACAAAATGAGTTTTCAATAAAAAATCTGGATCTACGAGTATAATAAAGTTCCACAAAAATGAGCCTTCTACAAGGGAGATGACAAGTTATATGGGAGATGAGATTAATTTTCTTCCTCAGCTTCAAAGCTAATTTAATCTACTTAAATTCATTTTCATACAACTTTTATGTAAGATGTATATGGAACATGTCACCATGCGTAAACAAAAATCTTTAACATTTTTTCCACTCATATCCCATTCTTGATACGTCCAGGTCTCGCTACAATACAGCACAGTGGGAGCAATCACAGAATTTTATATTGCAATTTTAGCTTTATTCGTTACATTTTTACTTCTACTAACAGCTCATATACTGCCGACAATCTTTCTACCATCATTAATATGTCTGAACATCTCTTCATCTATCTTTCCGTCAGCAGTAAGTAATTACACTTCAGTGATAGACGAAATCATCAACTTATTCCATCATCCCTTCCTTTGAGGCGAAGTTGCATACTGTTTTCTCAGCCCATCTTTCAAACACAATAAGTTTTGTTTTGTTCACGTTAATTTTAAGACCTATACTTTTCATGCTGGTATCCAGTCTGCTCATCATTCTCTGCAAAATATCCGAGACGCACATGATCTCCCTGGCGTAAATCCACATTGGTACTTCCATATCATTTTTTTCCATTTTCATTAGTACTGTATTTCATGTAATATTGTTCGCATGTCCAGGTCACTTCGAATAATCTGTTGAGGAACCTTTTATGACCATTCATGACCTATCAATAGCGATTTATCAAATTAAAAAAATTGTTTGCTCCGTTTATATGAGAGAAACTGATTTGATATTTGGAATATAAGACTTCTGTAACTTAAAATGTTGTTCATTGCAACAAGAAACATTAACTGACATTTCCATGATCTCCCTGATTTTCTCGAAATAAGGTTTTCGATATAAGATAGCAACATCCACTTGTGTTTCTACGACTCTTTATATCTCTTCGCTTCAGAGTCTCATTCACACATTCCAACACATCTCAACGTGACCCAAACTTCTCATCAAACTTTTTTCACTGTTGTCACTCAATCTTTGTTCTACACCACATTCCTAGAGAACCCACTTATTACTGACTTTCTCCATTAGCTTTCTACGCCTGTTCATCTCTGCATCTATCTTTCCGTCAGCAGTAATTAGTCTCCCAAGATACACGAAATCATTAACTTGTTTTGTCATCTCTTCGCTTGAAGGAATGTTGCGTACTGTTTCCTTACCCCTTCTCTCAAACACGATGATTTTTGTTTCATTCACGTTAATCTGAAGACCTATTGTCTTCATGCTGGTATCCAGTCTGCTCATCATTCTCTGCAAATCATCATCTGATTCTGTTGTAACAATCTTATCACTTTCAAACGTCAGTTAACGCACTTCCACTGTCCAGAGATCAACACCTTCTTCGTTTACGATATCAATTCTTAGACATTTGTTTATGTATAAGTTGAACATCTATGAGGACATAACGCAGTCTTCCATAACGCCTTGATTATTATCAAACCAATCGCTCAGTTGTCCGATCAATCTTACCCACTCGCTTCACTACCCTTATATATTGTAGTGATTACTTTTAGAAGCAAAGGTCAGTTCTATCTACCTTATCGAAAGCTCTTCCGACATCAACAAATGTAAAGAAAACTTTTTTGTTTACTCTCAACCTCATTTCTATGATTTGTCACAAGCTCAATATCTGAGCCGCACATGATCTCCATGGCACGAATCCAGATTGGACTTCCCAGATCCGTCCTTTTGTTATTCCCATGACCTTACCAATAAGTATTATGGTAAATATTTTGCTTACGGCGTATAGTTGGCTAATCGCTTTATAATTAGTACAGTCACCTTTTATTACCCTTTGCCTTGTAGAGTGGAACCATAATCGCCTTTCTCCACTCATTTGGAACTTCACCGTTCTCATCACACATATTTATAAATTCGCTCAGCTCTTCAGTATTTCATTGTTGATAGCATCCATACAAGCAGCTTTACCATTTTTTAGCTTCTTGATTATGGATGTAGTGTCGCGGCTATAAAATTTTCTCTCACCACATGCACGATTATGCTCTATAGCTTTACCTCCATACAATTTTTTGAGAAAATCACTTATACAGTCTCACTTTCTTCGTGTCCCACACAATTTCACCATCAGCATTCTTTATTCCACTAACTCAGTGTTGGTACTCCTTTTTCTTATCTTCTTAACCCATTTTCGAAATAATTTCTAATTTTTGACTAGTATCACTGCTTTTCTACACATCCCTATAATCATTTTCTAATCTAGTCCTTGCCTCATTGCCAAGATCTCTCATATTCAGCTTTCTCAAGTACGCTTCACAGTAAACCTCAGGAATGAACTCTATCTTCAAATTGGACAAAAACGCTGCAGCACATTAATCCACTCAAAGATGAAATTTGTCTGACAAAAAATGAAAATTTTTTCTAGCGGAAGATGAAAATTCATCTAACGAAAATTTTTATGTCACATGCGTGATATTTGTCAAGTGACACTCCGATGTCAAACATCTCCCTATTAAAAGCATCCTGGTGGAGATACTCGTGTAATTTTCGGACAGGATTTGCACGAAGAAATCCGCGAGGGTTAGTTGCTCGACTCACGCATTTTCTAGAAGAACTGGAAATTCTCGCGGAATTCCTCATGTAAATCGTGTCTGAAAATTATACTTGTATTTTCCCCATGATTATTTCAATAGGGTTTTAGTTATGTAGGTTATATTATGACACTGAAGTGTCACTTGACAAATGTGACGCACGTGACATACACTTTTTTCGTACGATAAATTTTTATCTTCCGCCAGATAAATTCTAACTTTCGCCCGATGAATTTTATCTTCGAGTGAATAAATGTGCTGCAGCGTTCTTATCAAATTTGAAGATGAGAATTTATTCCTAGGGTTCACCGTGTTGCTTTTTCTCGTTAACAGCCACGCGGATTTCATCATTCCACCAAGAACAGAACCATATTTGGTGCTAACGGCGTGTGGTGGATCGATGATAAGTGGTAATGAGAGGGTTGATCATGTTTTTCTTGTTAATTTTGAAGGTGGCGCACTGGTGCATATACGAGCGCATTTGAGAGACTATCCGAAAAGCTAATTATCGACTTTGATATTGCAAACTGAAGTCCTGTGGTGCTATCAGCGATGGGTGGATCGATGATAAGTAATAATGAAGGCCTTGATTATAGTTTTTTGTTGAGTTTGAAGGCGGCGCATATGGGCGCATTTGAAATCCTATACGAAAAGTCGGTCATCGTTGCAGATTAAAAAAAAAATTTTTTAGTGGTCATTACTGTGCAAAATGTTATGACCTCCATATCTTGAACAACTTTTTAGATACGTAGAAAATTTGTATGACGCATATAAGCGCATTCAAAGCTGTGTCTAAAAGGGTGCAGATACTTTCAAAATTGAAAAAAGATTAACTTGTTATCACTTTCCAGAATGTTATGACCACCATATCTTGGGCAATCTTTCAGAAATATAGAAAAATTTTGTAGCGCATGTGAGTGCATTTGAGAATGAATGCTCCCCGTCAGTTATTTTTAATTGAATCTCACTGTGGAGGATTTAACACTTACGTCACAATAACAACTTGATGCGAGAAATGTTTTCCATCAGTATAAAATCCTGTCCAAACTGAATAGCTAAATCGTCATAAGGTGGTGTATCCATTTATAAAGTCAGTCCTATCAAGCTATGGTCATTTAATGGAAAGTATGAAATCAAAGCCAGACACAAAAGAGTTATGATCGGTTTGTGTCGTATACTGAGAAGGGAATCATTGTTTGCTCTGCATCTGATATATTTGTTCGCGTCTTTGAGACACATCGATCAATTCGAAGAAAAACATTTTAGGACCTTGCACGATCCTACAATACTGTTTTTTTTATATTTTGAAACGAAACTATTCACCTAGTTAATATGAGGAAACCTTTTTTGATATTTGGTTTCCATCAGTACTGTATTTCATGTAATATTGTTAGCGTTTTCAAGTCGCTTCGAATGATCTGTTGAGAAACCTTTAATGACCTTTCATGACATACTATTAGCGATTTATAAAGTTGAAAAAAATGGTTTACTTCATTAATATGACAAAAAATGATTTAACATCTGAAATTTAGCACTACTGTCACTTAAAAAATTGTTCATTGCAACAAGAAACATTGATAGACATTTTCATGTTCTCTCTGATTTCTTCGAAATAAGATTTTCGGTATAAGGTAGGAACATCAACTTCATGAAATGAGTGCTAGCTTCTATTTCTTAGTGAAAACGAACCTCTGTTCAATTTTTTAAAAAAGGTAGTTCAGATATCGGTAACTGGTGCTCGCAGCGCTAGATCACAGATTAGATTTGAGAGGAGAGTATCAAGACGACACGTGGGAGATTTCTAAATGTTTAGTGCGTTATCGTTTTAAAATTATTACATTTACTCTTAATAGACATAAATTCTCTTTGTATTTGAATATTGTGTTTCGAATAAATGACCCGATCTTACAATTGAATTGGATATTTGTCTTTCATAAATGTGAGGCAAGCTTGGCGCTATTCGATTCACGTGCCGAAAAGAGATAAGATAATAGTAATTAATTACCGTACAACCTTGTAAAAATATGGTACGTGCCAAACTTCGTTAACATTAAGACTCTCATAAAAAACAGGCTTTTAATTTTTTGCGGGTTTTCTGTTTCCGAAAAATTAGATATCAAAAACCCACGTCATCGTAAGCGCTCAAGACTTTTCAGTGAAGCTTTTTAAAGTCAGGTGGCAAAGTTTTTTGTTTTTGCTTGTTGCATATTTCATAGTAGATATTTTGGTTTTTGGATGACATCAGTAAATCAACGAAATCCACAGTAGCAGACAGGAGGCCGTCAAAAGTGTCAAAAATTGAAGCTCCCGTCATATCTGTATACAATTTGGTATAAAGAGGTTTTTAGGGTCGCTAACTTCGAACTTGGTATCAAAAGTTGAAAAGTAGAATTGATCAGTATGTGCCAGATGGTGATTCTCAAGGTCACTGATATCGAATTTTGAAATTGATTATGATTTACATGAGACTTGGTCTATATATTAGGGTGGTCCTAAAATCGGAAAGTTTGGAAAATGCAATGTGCACTTGGAAATTCTTGTTCCTTTCAGAAAAAAGAAGACCCGTACAAAAATTTTATCCAATCGAGAGAAATCTGGAACTTCCTCCTCGAGGTTACTATCTATGGGTACCATATAAATTGTTGTTATGATTGTTCAGGCCTTTTTTCATTTTTCTCTAAGTTAAAATGAAAATAGAAGAAAATCAATTAATATGGTACACATGAATTCGTATCGAAAATATCTACAAGTCTGGGTACAGTGAATGTTTTATTCATTAGAAGAAACAGTAAATTATGTAAGCAAATGTCTCTGATTTTTTTTTTCATGAAATCGTACAACACCATTAAATTCACCATAAAGAGTTAGGCTAATATTGTCCTGAGCAGTTTTTTGTGAATGTTTTTCGTTTTTTTTTCAAAAGGAACAAAAATTTTCACGATAAAAGGACTTTTCGGTGTCTGGATTGAATCAAACTGTTCCCTACTATACTATAATTCAAAGTCAATAAAAATTATTGGAATGTCAACCTTCTTCATGAATTATTGTTGCAATTGCTTCAAACTATTTTTTCTTCTAACTTAAATTTCATTTTAAAAATTTTTGATCTACAAATTAGAAGAAGTGTGTTGCTTTTAGTGATTTTTGACTGCATTGTTAAAAATTTTTGTGATTCTACAACACTTTACAATGAAAAATGTAATGCGAAATTGCAAGCACCGTATTGTAAGGTAGAATTGCAATAAATTTATTGTGAAATTACAATACAGGTATTGTGATTTCCAAATATATATTTTTTTAATATACTTTGAACATACATACATACATTGTGTATCTAAGATGCGAAAACAGAAGAATTTTTATTTCGATACGCCCTCATATGCAACAAGTGTAATTAAAATCTGCACAAATTATGTAATAATGATCGCTCTATGGAACCGTGACTTTAAATGAGTGTTCGAATATAATGAAATCGTAATGTATTTCATCAATCTGCTCATAAAATATTTATAAAATCACAAATTTATTTTCCTGTAGTCATTTAGTAAAAATATTGACTAGTTTCTTAGTGATTTGGGTTACTAACGAGTTTATGAACTTTTCTTTTCGATATAACGTGTTTCGCAATATGGCCTTTACATCAAGGCCGTAACCAGAAAGAATTTTCAGGATGGGGGGGGGGGATTCGCAGTGATACAATCAGAAAAGTATACGTATATTATATATATGTTTCAAGAATTTCGGGGTGGGGGGAGGATCAAACCCAGTTGATTTCCCACATGGCTTCGGCATTGCTTTATATTGTTTGAATAAAAATAAGTATGTCACACAATTGCGTTTTTTTATAAAATACAATCAGATAAAACCAATTAGGTGTGCAAATAACAATTCTTATTTTTCATTTTCAAGCAGTAATAAAAACTGTTACACAATCGCGTTTTTTTATTAAATTCAGTCAGGTAAAACAAATTTTGTATGCAAATAACAATTTTTAATTTTCGTTTTCAAACAGTAATAAAAAATGTCACGCCATCGCCTTTTTTTAGTAGGTGAAATGAAATCAAATAGAATAAGTGTGTAAATAATTTTTATTTTTTCATCTTGAAACAGTAATTTGGTGGAGATGACGTAGACTACTTGAAAGTTTCACAATACGGCCTCCTTATGGTTTCAATAAACTTGAAAATGTTACACAATCGCACTAATTTATTGAATTTGTCTATTTTTCGCGTTTTTCATTTCTATAATCTCCTTTTATTTAATATATACAGGCCCTAAGTTAATTTATACGTTTTTACTAAGCAGTTAGTAGCTTCTCACCATCGAATTATTAATATTCTGCTAATTTTTAGTGGCTCACTTTTCCCTAATTGAATTAGTAGAATTTCAGTTGGAATTGATGAGATTTCACTAATTTAGATTCAGGAAGTCTTCAAAGCTAAATATGATAAAATTCTTCTACTACAAAAATTCCGAGAGAATATTACTTTATAATATATATTGGAAACTTTGAAAGGTTGACTTGGTAATATATTTTTGTCATTAATTTGTTTTCATTTTTTTTTAATTTGAATCAATTCTAAACGTGTTCTATCTCGGAGTCTCAAATTAGGCAGGTACACTTCAAGTCGTATACTCTCTTCACGACAAAATATGTGGTTTTCTATAGAAGATCAGGTGACGCGCGTAATTCTGAGAGTAGACAGATTTTTCTATTTGGAATTTAAAGTTTGCTTTGAAAAGAGAAACTCAAATTGCTTTTCTTGAACATTTATCTATAACTTTAGACCCAATTGAAATATTAGATTTTTCTTTCCGGATGCATCATTTCAATCTAGAAAGATTGACATATGTCAAAAAAAATTTCAAAATGTTCAGAATTAATAAAATAACGTCGATTTTTTGAGAATACATGAAGACCATTTTCATTAAGACCGTACCTTTCATTTTTTTTCCATTTTCTGTTCAATTTTCACCCCTATGTGGAAGATATACTGTGAGTATTACGAGGTCTAAGCTATTGTTTTGCCTACCAAATTTTTTTTTCAAAAATTAAATTTCTGCGTTTATCTTGCGAACGATGCAGTATATAGATATAAAAAAGTACAATGTATTTTTGTAGAAATTTTTTAAATATTCAAACTTTGTTTCTAAAATACTGTCCTGCCTGTCGTTTAATTAAAGAATAATAATAAATTTTAAAAGAAAGAACGCGATTGTGTAACGTTTTAAACTTTATTAGAATATGAAAAATGAGGAACTGCATGCAATATAGTTGGTTATTCTTGAGCAGTTGACCATCATTCCATAATTATTAAAAAAATTTTGATTTCTAGAAGACACTATTATATCTTTATTTATTGAAAAATTATAGTTTTAATCAAGCTCTAACAAATTACACAAGATTTTATATCCATAGATGTCACAAACTTCAGGGTCTAAGTTTCTAAGTTTTTTTTTTCACACCAGAAGTGCAAAATTATACTTAGAATTATAGATATGATATTATCGCCTCGTTTTTGAAGAACACTGTTGATTCAAAAAAATAAATAAATGAGTTTTCTGTATAAGTCGAATCGTGAAAGGGAGATACAGCTAATTATAAAAACCCGTTTTGAAAATTGTTGACGCTATATAAAAAATAATATTGCATAATTATTGCAAGAAAATTGTCAACATGATTGTTGAATAAATAAATTTCCTTCAAGTAAGCGTTCTGGGCGAAAGAAGTTTCAAACATTTTTTCGTCGATTTTCTTGGTTTTACCCGCTTTTCAATTAACGGTATTCTTCAAAAATAAGGCAGATTACATTATTTAGTACTTACCAACAGAATTAGGAAAGACAGCGAATGCGATGAACAGACTTCCAACAAGGATCTTCATGATTCCAAATACTGGTTGTCCGACCGAATGAATGTTCTATGCAAGATTTTACTAATGCTTATATACTATAAGCTATCTCTTTCGTCATTCTAAATTATATAAAATATTTGTATTATGGATCGGAGTGGGGAACTTCCTCTCCTGCGATACCGTATTTTATAAACTTGATTTGCCCAGACGATTACGTAAGAGTAGTACAGACTTATGATATTATGTACCTGTTAGAGAGACCTAATTTTCCTCCATTGTGTAGCGGAAAGATTAATAAAATGTTGGAAAATAAAATAACACGATACGTCATCAGTTATATTTGACACACGCGCTACGGAGAGTGAAGTGTCTAGATTATTGCCGTACACAAATTAGCGTATAACCTTGTAAAATTACTTAGGGGCCGCCCATATACAACGTGAACAATTTTTTACCACTTTTTGACCCCTCGCCCCCTTGTGGACAAACGTGGACTTTTAATGATTTATTGATGAAAGGGAACGATAAATTGGCTGTAAAATACGGTTTTCCTTGAAAACATAAATTAAATGCTGCAAAGTAAGAAGTGCAAATAAAATTCGTGAAAATATTCGTAATTTTTTCTGTTCTTCTGGAAAAATGATCGCTGAGCTTTTATAGTTACGTGGAATTTTATATGTCGACTAGAAAATAGGATGGTTTTCGCTATTTCAGAAAAAATAGTTTTTCAAGTATTAAATTTGAAGCTAAACTCAGAGCAATTTGTATTTTTTCGCTGCCTCATTTGAGAGAAATATATAGTTAAAATTAGAAGCGCTAAAACACTCTTGAAATATCTTGATGAAATGTATATAAAATAATAACTCTTCGTATGTGAACAAACTGCAAATTAGTGCGATTTGAATGAAATTTGTCGAATGCGTATGATAATTATTATGATAATGAATATCTCTGTCAATTATTGACTAATTTGCATGAATCAATACAGAATCAATGAAATGCAGTCTTCTTTTTGACAGAGATTTTGCGTTTTAAGGTGGGCAAAATGATGACGGTCTTCATCCATTTTAAATATTCTTTTTACGTACCTTTCGAAAGTTTGTACAGTATATACATTCTTCGCAAATTGCGTGTACAAACTTTTCACCACAATTTTAAGAAAAGATTAGGTTGAAAACAGAAGAAAAAATGACGTTGAGTTTCATTTTTTGAAAACGTGACAGAATCCATTTTAGATCAGAGAGGTTGACTAACTTCTAGACGCAGAATTTGTCGCCGACGAAGTATATAGACCATTTTTTAAGTGAATTTTGCAAATTGTGCCACAAGCAATTTTTTGTTTAGGTATATGAACCATCAAAAAACGTTTTGAAGATGAGAGGCATCCGCATTCTGTTAAAAATAAAAAATTCCATTTTCTACTCAAACCATGCAAAATGCGAAGAAATGTTAAACAGCAAAATTGTCCATCTCAAAAAGATTTACAAATTTTCTTAAAGACCATTTTTTAATAAGGCGCATAGTTTTTGTATTAATCATGAAAATTTTATCAAAACAAGAAATTCTATTTTCCGGCCAAACTGTGTAAGATACACAAAAACATTGCCCAGCAAAATTGTTCATCTCAAAAAGATCTACAAATTTTCTCTAGCCCATTTTTTTAAAGACGCATAGTTTTTGTTCCAATCGTGAAAGATATTCTTAAAAGTAAAAAATGAGAATATGCCCACCCAGTGGGCAGATTTTTTCACAATATTATAAAAAAAAGTTTTAAAAGAAGGTACATGAATATTTTCAGCTCCTTCATATAAAATTTCTTTTTCTTCACGAAAATTTGATAAAAGGTTTTTTCTTTTCACATAAATCTCACAAGAAAAGCATTCCTTGGTGTGCCAAATACATTAAATAAATGCTTCTGTTTGTGAAACGAAATGCATAATCCTTATCCACCGGTATAATATGGGTTTCTAGACGAAATAAGGAGACACGTACTTTTCTGATTTGAGAGAAAAAATTCTACGAAGTTATGAGTACCTGAATTTCGAAGTTTTTTTTTAAAGAAAAAAGACAAATTTTTTCTTTAAACCCCTACAACTTTTGACCTAGTTGAGATATTTAAGTCTTCTTCCGAGATACGGGTGAGGTTTACCGTCCTCTTTTTGAGGTTCACTAGAAAAGTATAATCTTCAACTTATTAAAAACTTCGTATGTAAAATCCGATTACTTATTTTGAAGTAGGAAGAAAGAGATAAAGAAGACTAAATTTCTCACGCTGGTTCCTGCGGAACGGTACCATAAACTGGATACTATTTGCAGAATTTCCTTCAATTTCACCTCATGTTCTGAAATATAATAGAAAAAATTTCCTTCAAACAAATATTTTATTCAAACCTCAAAGTAGTATTAGAAAATATGTATAAATAGCATATATATGCAGTATTAAAGCATAGATAAAAACATTTTTGAAGAGCTGAAATATTTTAGACCTTTAGGTCTGTGGAACATCTTATATTAAACCACTGCCAAAGATCATTGAAATAATGACTTTCAAAACAAACGAAAGAGAACAGGAAATTTTTTTTGAAATGTAGATTCGAAAAGTCTTTTTTGAAGCTTCTTGTTCCAGTCACTTAACGAAGGAAATAAAGAGATCGCCCAATTTGGTGAACATGAGCCTAGACCCAACAGACCTGAAATCATGAAACATGATCACCTCACCCTCACAAGTATCTTCTTGCTTCACTGGCTTATAAAAATGTTTAGATGAACCAGCATCGTCTTGAACGCTTCCTCGTCATCAGAAAATTTCAAACGCGAGATGTCAAAGAGAGCTTTGTCCTCATCACGGATATGTCCCGCCATTGTAAAATTTTGTGTCTGCGGCGGGAATAGCGAACAGTGGCGCTGCGATCGTCACTCGATACATTGAATTGCAATCACTGCAAAGCGGAGTAAATTTTTTATTTTTTAAAAAATTTTAACGGTTTTTTGAGTTTCTCAAGACTAATTTACAATCCAAATTGTTCAGTTCTTCTGCCCAGCACTATCCTAGACACCTCAGTGAGTTTGTCACGTAATATATTTATTATTTAATACTGAATATAATTACCTTTTCACGGAGTAAAATTTCAAAATTTTAAATTTGATCTCTAGATCATTATAACTCCTATCGACTTCGTTTCTCGCCTCAAAATTTTTTGATGTTCCAAATTAATTTCCCAAAAAAACTCAGGAAGTAGTTAATTTAATTTGGGCAAAAGTAATTATTAATTTATTTACTCGATTTTTTCCTGGAAAAATTAATTTTGAAAAAAGCAAATCTTGGGACAAGAATGGAAGCTGATGGGGGCTGTTATTGTTTACAAATAATTTTTTCAACTCCGAACGTTTGCTCCGTGAAAAGGTACCCTATAATATCTATTCTCTTTTGATGTAAACATATAAAATAAGTAACAAGTTTATACTCCATAGATTTTGTAGGAATTATTGTTTCTCATGGTTTTCATTCTTATTTTTTATAAAATTCTTTCTTAATTTTTTTGCAACTGTAAAATATGTTGAAATTGTAAAATCGATAGGTTCGAAAGAGATAAATAAATGATGGCACAATACCAACCATCTGTAAATTTGAAAATCTCCACAGTTTTTCTTGGTAATATTTTACAAACTTTTGTTGTTTTTATTGTCTTGCAATAGTGAACTATACTTATATGGGTATTAAAAAATAAATAAATTTTTACATTGATGTTCCTTTATTGCCTGTATTAACCGAAAATCTGAAAAAATTAAAATCAACCCATGAAACTTGAGTAGAGGTTATGTTATTGTGTTTACAAAATTTCACCATACAAGTTGAACTACTACCGGCATAACACTTCCATCAGAAGATGAAAACTGTTTTTCCCAAACAATATCGGTCTCTAAAAAATGCTTTTCCCAAACGACTTGTCCAGATTTGCACAAAAAATCACTTTCGTGTCGTAGAATTGCACGTTGCCTTTGTTCATCAACACAATTTTGTGGTACCGAAAAGAAATGGAACTTCTCTTTGTTTGAGTACTTTGATTTATACCCATTAATACAATTCGGTATTATTCAGTAACTACCGCCAATTTTTATTTACAGTTCATTCACAAAACTTTTAAAAATGAATAAATATTACACGCTGCAAATACATTTCCATGGGAAAGCCTTTTTAACTAATGTCAGACAATCGAGTGACGATCGACGCGCCGCTAGTTCGCCGCTCCGCCGCTGTGGACAAACCATGGCACAATAATTTTTCGGGACTACAGAATGGGTCATGGCATACCCCTGGTCCTCCTCAACATCCTCACCTGCACCGTACATGAATTCTTCCTTTTTTTTCTTCGATATATCATTTGAATCACGTGCATCAGTACTTATTGAAGAGCAAAGCTTGTTTGATTCGGTAGAAGGAAGTGTGTCGATTTTTACTGCCTCCATTATCAAAGAGGAATTCAAAAAGTCACAGAGATTTCGTTACTACCATAATGCTACTTCTCTGCGAATAACCAAAGTTTTTTGGTTAACATAAGGAACTATTTCATCAAGATTGATACATTGAAATAAGGACGAATGCAAATTTATTTAAAACCCTACGATTAGTGCAGATTACTTATCGAGTTTCAATCAAAAGGCGATTCTCCGGAATTTTTTTAAAGAGTTCAAATATTTGTAAGATTTTCAGAGATATAAAACGATTTCGATATATTTCAAGGGGTTTTAAAGTATTGCAGAGGATTTCAAAATATTTCAAGGGAATTCATAGGATTTCCAAGGATTTTAATTATTTTGAGGAATGCTCAAAAGCTTTCAAACATTTTCAAGGAATTTCAACAGATATTAAAGATTTCAAGCTAGGGTTTGACAACTCATGAAGTCAGGTATACGCTTGGAATGAAATCTCCTGAAGTCCCCTGAAACATCTGAAGCCACTTCAAGTCATTTGAATTCTACTTGTTATTTGAAATCTCCTGGAGTTAGTGAATTATTCTGAAATTGCTAAAGTCACTTGAAATATCTGAAGACATTTAAATTCTCGCGAACTCACCTGAATTTCCCTCAAGTAAGTAAATTCTTCAGAAATTTCTGAAGTAACTTGAAGTCACTTGACGTCATTTGAATTCTACGGGTCACTTGAATATAAAAAATTTCTAAACTTTTCATAATATTTCTATGAATTGTAAAGAATTTCACAAGAAATACGGGATTTCGTAAGACTTCAAAGATTTGAACAGGCTTTCAAGTATTTCAGGGGATTTCACAGAATTTCAAAAATTCCATGTAGTTTTAAAGAATTTCCTTGAATTTAGGAAGATTTGGAAGAATTTTTTGGGACCTATAAGGTTTTAGGATATTTTGAAAGATTTCAGAGGATTTCTCAGAATTTCAAAAATCCCATGTAGTTTTAAAGAATTTCCTTGAATAAAGAAAGATTTGAAAGGATTTTTTACGATCTGTAAGG
>JAUMHM010010983.1:0-17582 GCA_032362435.1 Melikaiella ostensackeni
TACGCGCTCGGTCCTGGATAATCAACTTAGTTATATTCATGCTTAAACATTAAGTAATGATGTAGATATAACATTCTTAAAACTCCTTCGGGTTTGAGGAATACATTTTCATCATGTAACTCGCGCTCGCTAATGCTTAAGCTTAAATTAAATTTTATAGAACTGACACTTTACATTATATTTTTATACTCAGCTCAAAAATTGTAAATCGAAGCGAAAAAAAATTAAACAAAAAGCACTAAAATCGAATACTTCCCAGCATAAATTTGCAATATCGGAGAAACCATGAGAGTAGTTTTATTCAATACGAAATTGCTAATCAAGTGCGTTTCGAATTGGTAATAAAAAACTTGCCAAGTATTAGAACCGACATAAGAAACAAAAATATTTTTTTGAACATTTTTTAATTTCATTAATGCCAGCTTAGGAGTGAAATATAGATATAAAAAATGTTCACAGGCAATTCTGCCTGTCTTTTTGAGATGAGCAATTTTGCGGTTGAAGCTTTCATCGCCTTTTGCTTTGTTTAGCTACAAATTTGAATTTTCGATTTTCTTAGGAAATTTTCCACGTTTAAAACACAATTTATCATTGATATTGCAAAATGTTCAACAGCAATTTTCTATAACTTCGAGAGGCGAATAATTTTGGTTTTTTGCCTATTTTTCGTACCTAGCGCGGTTTCGTAGGAAATTTGAATTATTACTATTCCCAGTTTGATTTTTCATGACTTAAACCGTAAATATAGTCAGTAGAAGGCTGGCTAACAAACTTGACTTGTCTTTTTGGACCAAAAATCAGTGTGCAGAAGACAGACACTTTCGTAAGAACCATTGTTTCTCAATCAGGGGGTCTCAAAACGTCGAGAAATGACAAAAAATGGATAGGTCGAAATTCACATGAATCTAAAACATTCCATCATAAATGATGAGAATGTAAAAATTCAATTTTTCCCGCCAAACTATATGTGCTATTGGAAAATAGTGATTAGCAATTTTTCAGATCTTTTTCAGGTGAGTAATTTTGCTGTTGAAGCTTTCGTAATTTTTTGCGTTGCTTAGCTATAAATTTGAATTTCCGAGTTTCTTATGGCATTTTCCACGTTTAAAACAAAAACTATTATTGCTGTTGCAAAATGATCTACAGCAATTTTGTAGAACTTTTAGAGGCAAATAATTTTGGTCTCCTGTCTATTTTTCGTATATAGCGCGGTTTCGTGGGAAAGTTGAATTATTTCTTTCCTCAGTTTGATTTTTCATGGCTAAAACCATGAATATTGGCAGTAGAAGGCTGAATAACGAACTTGACCTCTCTTTTTGGACCACAAACCAGTGTGCAGAAGGAAATTTGAATTATAAAATTCCTTCGGAAGTTATTGGGTCGTCAGACTACAGACAGACATTTTTGTGAGAACCATTTTTTCCGACTCAGGGGGTCTCAGAATGTCGAGAATTGACGAAAATTGGATAGGTTCACATTCACATGAATCTAAGACATTCCATGATAATTGATGAGAATGTAAAAAGGTCACGGAAATGGGAAACGTGACAAATAGGAAATTTTGATAAAAGAATATGATTGCGCAATATTTTCAACTTCATTAATACAATGAAAGGGCAATATTGTAAAGCTTGGAAAATAGACTATATGTCACCTCCATAAGTATGGTATATTGCATTTTCAGGTTATTGCTTCAAAATGACAGAGATAGAATTATTCACATACTTAATCCATTTTACCTCACTCTAAGCATTTCTTACGTGAGTTTACTCTTTTTAATCATTTTATTTTTCAAATATGCGAATTGAAATCAGTTTTAGCTGTTCAGATAACTTTTTATACTACTTTAAACATTATATCATTATTTGCTTCATTTCTTTTTTATTATGTAATATTTCATATTATACACGTCCAATAAACATAGAATTGAGGAGCTTACCATTCTTTAATTCTGGTATACACCTTTCATTAGATCTCGTGGAATCCCTGTAAATATTTGCAATCTTTTGAAATGCCGTGAATTCTCGTAAAAATTTTTTAAATCAGTCAAAATTTTTGAATTCCATTGACGTCGTACATAATCTCTTGAAATGCCTTTAAAACGATTGAGATCTCTGAGAATCTCTTGAAATCCTTCAAAAACTGTGAAATCCTCTTGAAATTCTCTGAGAGTCCGTGAAATTTTTGGAAATCTTTCTAGTCGCTTGAAATATTTAAAATCACATAAGAATCCCCCATAATCCTTTAAAATCCGTGGAAATCCCTTAAAATTTCTATAATCGGTTAAAATCCTTGAAATTTCTTGAAATATTTCGGAATATTGCGAGATTCCTTGAAATCTTTGAAGTCTCTTATAAATTCACTGAAATATTTAAAGTCTGGGGGAATGTTTCCGAATCTCTGAAAATCCCTTAAAATATTTTAAGATACATTAAAATATTCTAAAAGCCATTAAAATTCTTTGAAATCCCTTCATATCCTTTATAACGTTCCGAAATCCTTTGAAATGCCATTTATTCTTTTGAAATATTACGAATTCCTTTTAAATCTGTAGATATACTTTGGAATCTTCTGAGATCTTTGGAAATTTTTTACAATCTCGTGAAATCTTTGGAGATCTTATGAAATTTCTTCAAATGCCTTCAAATCTTCGAAATCCAGTTGAAATACCCTGATATTCTTCAAAATTCGTGATGATACTTCTGTAACTCTTGACATCCTTTCAGTCCCTTGAAATCCCGTGACTTCTTTCGAAATATTTCGGAAAATCTTAAAAACCCTAAAATCTGAAATTGTACTAGGTAATTACTTCAATCTCTTGAAATCTTTTGAAATCCTTTTAAACTTGTAAAATCTGTCGTCATCCTTTGAAATCCTTCAAAATACCCTAAAACTTTCGTAGTCCCTTGAAATCTCTTGAAATCCCTTGGAATCTCATAAAATCCCTATTAAGTTTCGAAAAGCTCGTTAAATTCCATAAAAATTTTGTAATCCGCCTTGAAACCTTCGAAATTTGTTAAACTCCTTAAAAATCATTGGAAATCTTTCGAATTTTCTGAAATCCTTTGAAATCTCATAAAATCCCTGGAATGTCTTGAAAATTTCGTTAAATTCCGTGAAAATTTTGTAATTCACCTCAAAATCCCTTGATATCTGTTGAAATCCTTACAAGTCATTGGAAATCTTTAAAATCTTTTGAAATCCCTGAAAATCTTTTGAAGTCCCTTGAAATCTTTTGAAACCCCTTGGATTCCTTTGAAATTTCGTTCGCAATGGAAATAATAGATGTCTTGTTGACGAATTGAGTAAAAATATAAAATCTTGCATAAGGAAGGAAAGAGGTCACAAAAATATTACGAATCCTCACTAAGTTAGTTAGGTGGCATCCATAAATGACGTAAGGAAACAAAACAATAAATATCATGTTGCCACCTTTCTCAGATTTTCATTCATCTTATTTGTGTCTCTTTCATATTTATTCTTTTGTTTTTCACGTAATTTATGGACGCCCCATTAGTAAAATGTTCACTAATTCAAATTTAGGGACGACGGTCGTGCCTCTTACTAGGAGTACTATAGTAAGAGACATTTGATAAACGATTGAGACTATTATATTAAAATTGACCCAACTGACGGCAGTAACTGAGTGGTGGTTCTCGACTCGTCAAGATCTTGAATGTTAAGCACAGAGAAGTGCGGTGTTAGCGTTCGGATGTGTGACCGTGAGGGAGTTTTGGTTTTCTGCAGTTTTCCACTTCCCTGACCAAATGTTTAGGCGGATGCGAGTGCTTCTAATGAAAATCCAGCTGCGTATGGGAAAGAATGTTATAGATTGAAAAAAAAGCCACAGGATTGAGTAGATCCGGCACTACTTAGAGATTTATTATGAAATTTGTGGCGGTTGGGTATTTTGGAAAAGGATTTGAGCCAGAAGGGTTTAATGTATGACGATTTCCTGTGAGAGGAATGATTTCAGATATGTGAAACCCCGAAAAGGGTATATATGGAGCAAAAATCTAATCTGATCTAATAAAATTTACCCATTTCTATTCTTTTTTACAGAATTAAGTGAGCAGGCAGGAGCCCTAGTACGACGACCCGGAAGTCATGTATTGTCCGGAGGACGCCCACTTGATCCTATCGAGACATTTCCATTTCCAGCATATCCTTCACAAGTATTAAGATCGTTACAGAAGATGGTTAATGGACAACCCGCGTTTTGCGACGCCAATACAATTTTAGCAAAAAGGGGTGCTTTAGTCATTGGATGGATCGATGAAGGTATAGTTGCTCCCTTATTTAGCTCAAATGGCACCGAGGTTGGATACAGTCAAATATTTGGACATACGGTGGTTATGGATGAAGCATTTAGCCAACTAATGGGTGTGCGTCTTCCTCTGGCATCTCTTACGAATAGTGCACAATCTCATACTCAACCCAACGGAACCAGAGGTCTCAACAACCGTGGAATACATAGCAGTTCCAGCAGCTCCAGCTCCGACTCCCACCCCAACTCCATCGACTTCATCGAACCCAGAAAAAAATAAGTTGTATTCCCGTGTAAAAATGTGAATTCTTTTTCGATCCTCCATTGGTCCTATTTAGATTTCATTTAGTCCGCATTTAATCCTCTTTTACCCCTTACAATTCTAATAGTATTTTCCACTTCCTCGCTTTCACCTCTATAATCTCTATACTGTATTTAAAGACATGAGAATGACAACTGGATAAGGAAAAAAATCAAAGTTGACAGGATGAACAAAAAAAGTTTTCTGCGATATGTTTTCAAGCATAAGATTTTAATAAATTTTTAGAAGCATGTGTTCCCCAAGAACTATGCATTGAAGAAATGAAAAAATTTAGGATGAACTTTTTTCTGTTTTTGAGGGGGGAAAATGGTCCTTAACCAGTCTTTGAACTTTTGAAAGACAGAAATGAAATTATTTTCATACCACATAATAGAAAACTAGGTTAAAGTTATAGAAGTATGGAAACCATAATTCACAAAGTTTTCATTCGCATAATTTTGAAATTTATCTGATGAAGTAAAAGAAAAAGCGGTTTTCAGACAATCCCAATATATATGGATCGATTAATAGTGTTCTAAATCACTGCAAATTGTTAAAAACAAAATTTCGAAAAATTGGTCCTCATTTAGATATCAATCTCATGTCCTTATGTCCTCATTTTAAGTCCGCTCTAAGCCCTCTATAATATCTAACGTTATTCGTAGAAGAATTATTACATTTTTTTTTTATTGAATGAAGGCTTAAAGTCACATTGACTCCAATGGATATGAGCGACTACAGTAGGTTTCATAAGTTCTGTGGTTGTAGAAGAAACATTGTTATAAATAATTTTTGGGAGATGTTATTCCCATATCAATAACAGTAATAATAATGATAATAATAATGATAATAATGATAATGATGAATAATCATAACAATGTTTCCAGTCAAACTGAGCTACTTAAATGATGTTCTTACGTCAATTTTATTTTATGTACAGACAGTATCAGTAACTATCTCTTTCGTCAGATTTCTTCCATAAAAGTAGTTTAAGGAACAAAAATATTGTTCATTATAAAATTATTTTTTTGCACAATTGAAAGTGTTATTTGCGTCTTTATAGCAATGCAGAAGATACTAGAAAAATATCAATATTAAACGTACAAAGATGGTGTACGTATAATGTTGAACCTTGTCAGTTCGATTGAAAATAATACATTAGTAACTTCAAGAGTTTATTTCATATAATATGAGTTTGTAATATTATTTGTTCGGACAGTACCAAGTATTGTATTTTTCATAGGCCTTAGTCAATAAAAGGTGTTGGTTAAAAAGTATTTGATTGTGATTACATAATATTACAAGAATTTCAATATCTATAGTATAGAGAATATTTTTGCGTTTTTATTTTAAACAGGAAGGTTTTCAATTCAAATTTAATCAAGAAATAATCATTCTTGAACATACAGGAATGTTTCATCAACCCACCTCCTTATTTAGAACGAATAAAGAATCAAATTATTATGAACATTTCATTGAACATGAAATTAAATTTATAATCTAGTGAAAATTTCTTATATACGGCTGTTTCTTTTATCTCGAGACATCGAAATATCTCAAGAAATACGCATCTAACGAAAAAAATGTCCGTTTTAAAAACTTTTCATTTTTGACGAGGAAAAGCGACCTTGCAAAAATTTACCCCACCCTCCACACCTGGGGGCAGAAGTTTCATTCAAAAAGATTTTTCGCTTCGCGCCAGATGGCGATGCATTTGCGGGTTGAAGTCGCAGATTTGGAATGCGGAAGTCGCATTCACATTCCATCCACGGTAAACAAATCTTGATTGCGCCTGTGCCTGCGCGATTTCAACCCGTAAATGCATCGCCATCTGGCGTAAGATCAAAGAAAATAAAAAATAATAATAAATAATAATAAATAATAATAAAAAAAATAAAACTTACATATTTTTTAATGGAGAATCTGAATCTGCAATGAAAAATATAGGTTCCCATTAGCAATTTTGAAGTTATCCCCCTTCCCGCCCCCCAGGGAGTGGAGTGTCGGGTAAATTTTGGTGGGGTCGCTTTTCCCCCTCGAAAATAAATAGTTTTTATTACAGACATTTTCTCTGTCAGATGCGCATTCCTTGAGATATTTCGATGTCTCAAGATAAAAGAAACACCCTGTGTATTTGATAGGGTTGCATTATAATTCCATTCTTCATTCGTCCCTTTACTTGTTTGGGCTTGTAGCCCCGGACAGAAACCCTCATAGTTTCGTTCGGGTGTCCGTCCGTCCATCGCACCTCAACAACCGTCGCTAAGGCTTGTTATTAACCGTTGCTAAGCGTTATTACTGAAAGATAATCAGGAGTTGTGTTGAGCGTTGCTCAAGTTTTTTATTGATCGTCGCTAAAGTATGTTATTGGCCATTGCTGAAGGTTGTTACTCACGCTTGCTGAGGGATGTTATTAACTGTTGCTTGGGTTGTTATTCATCGAGACTCAGCGATGTTATTCATCGCTGCTAAGGGTTGTTATTTATCGTTACTGAGGTGTGTTATTGACCGTTTTCAAGGGTTGTTATTGAAAGTTAATGAGGAGTTGTGTTGAGCGTTCCCTAATTTTTTTATTGACCGTTGCTGAGGGATGTTATTGAACGTTGCTAAGGGTTCTTACTTAACATTGCTGAGTGTTGCTACTAAGCGGAGCCAACAGTTGATATTCACCGTTGCTAAGGGTTGTTATTGAACGTTGCTAGGGAGTTGTATTAATCGTTGCTAAGGGTTGTTATTTATCATTACTGAGGTATGTTATTGACCGTTTTCAAGGGTTGTTATTGAAAGTTAATGAGGAGTTGTGTTGAGCGTAGCTAAATTTTTTTATTGACCGTTGCTAAGGAATGTTATTGAACGTTGCTAAGGGTTGTTACTTAACATTGCTGAGTGTTGATACTAAGCGTAGCCAACATTTGATATTAACCGTTGCTAAGGGTTGTTATTGAACGTTGCTAGGGAGTTGTATTAATTGTTACTAAGGGTTGTTATTTATCATTACTGAGGTATGTTATTGACCGTTTCTACGGGTTGTTATTGAAAGTTAATGAGGAGTTGTGTTGAGCGTTGCTAAATTTTTTTATTGACCTTTGCTGAGGGATGTTATTGACCGTTGTTAAGGACTATTACTTAACGTTGCAGAGTGTTGCTACTAAGCGTAGCCAACAGTTAATATTAGCCGTTGCTAAGGGTTGTTATTGAACGTTGCTAGGGAGTTGTATTAATCGTTGCTGAGGGTTGTTATTTATCATTACTAAGGTATATTATTGACCGTATCTACGAGTTATTATTGAAAGTTAATGAGGAGTTGTGTTGAGCGTTGCTAAATTTCTTTATTGACCGTTGCTAAGAGATATTATCGACCGATGCTAAGGGTTGTTATTGAACGTTGCTAGGAAGTTGTATTAATCGTTGCTAAGGGTTGTTATTTATCATTACTGAGGTATGTTACTGACCGTTTCTCCGGGTTGTTATTGAAAATTAATGAGGACTTGTGTTGAGCGTTGCTAAATTTTTTTATTGACCTTTGCTAAGGGATGTTATTGACCGCTGTTAAGGGTTGTTTCTTAACGTTTCAGACTGTTGCTACTAAGCGTAGCCAGCAGTTGATATTAACCGTTGCTAAGGGCTGTTATTGAACGTTGCTAGAGATTTGTATTAATCATTGCTAAGTGTTATTTATCATTACTGAGGTATGTTACCGACCGTTTCTACGGGTTGTTATTGAAAATTAATGCGGAGTTGTGTTGAGCGTAGCTAAATTTTCTTATTGACCGTTGCTAAGGAATGTTATTGACCCATGCTAAGGGTTGTTACTTAACGTTGCTGAGTTTCGCTACCAAGCGTAGCCAACAGTTGATATTAACCGCTTGCTAAAGGTTGATATTGAACGTTGCTAGGGAGTTGTATTAATCGTTGCTGAGGGTTGTTATTTATCGTTACTGAGGTATGTTATTGACTGTTGCTAAGGGTTGCTATTGAAAGTTAATAAGGAGTTGTGTTGGGCGTTGCTAAATTTTTTTATTAACAGTTGCCAAGGGATGTTATTGTCAGTTTCCGAGGGTTGTTACTTAACATTGCTGAGTGTTGATACTGAGCATAGCTAAAAGTTGATATTAACCGTTGCTAAATGTTGTTATTGAACGTTGCTAAGGGTTGCTACTTTTCGTTGCTTAAGGATGTTATTAACTGTTGCTAAGGGTTGTTTTTCATCGTGACTAAGGGAAGTTATTAACCGTTGCTAAGTATTTTTATTCATCGTTACTGAGTATGTTATTGACTTTCATAAGGGTTGTTCTTGAATGTTAATAAGAAGTTGTGTTGAGCGCTGCTAAAGTTTTTTATTGACTGTTGCTAAGGGATGTTATTTACCGTTGCTAAGGGTTGTTTCCTAATTTTTCTAAGTGCTGCTACTAAGCGTAGCTAACAGTTGATATTAACCGTTGCTAAAGGTTGTTATTGAACGTTGCTAGGGCGTTGTACTAATCGTTGCTAAGGTTTGTGATTGACCACTGCTTAGGGACGTTATTACCCGACGCTAATGGTTTGTTATTTACCCTTGCTAATGGTTGTTGTTGAAAGTTAATAAATAGTTGTGTTGAGCGTTGCTTAGGTTTTTAATTGACCGTTATTATGGGTTGTTCTTAACCGTTGCTTATAGTTGTTATTCACCATTTCTAAGGGTTGCTACTAAGCGCAGCTGACAGCTAATAATAAACGTTGCTAAGTGTTGTTATTGAACGTTGCTAAGGAGTTATATTGATCGTCGCTTACGTTTGTTATTGACCATTGCTAAGGGATGTTATCAACCGTTGCTGAGGGTTGTTATTTATCGTTGCTAAGGAATATTATTTATCATTTCTGAGGAGTGTTATTTATCGGTACTGAGGGTTGTTACTGAATGTTTTTAAGGATTGTTATTTAGCGTAGCTAGGAAGTATTATTGATCGTTGCTGAAATTTGTTATTAACGACTGCTGAGGGACGTTATTAACCGTCGCTAAGAATTGTTATTACCCGCAGCTAAGGGTTGTCATCAAAAGTTAATAAACATTTGTGTTGATCGTTGCTGAGATTCTATACTGACCGTTGCTAGGAGTTGTTATTGACCGTTGCTAAGGGTTTGTTACTTACCAGTACTAAAGGATGCTACTAACCGTAGCTGACAATTAATATCTATCGTTGCTAAGAATTGCTACATAATGTTGCTGGGGGTTGTTACTGACTGTTTCTGAGGGTTGTTATTTAATGTTGCTAGGAAAGTTGTATTGACCGTTGATAAGGTTTGTTATTGACCGCTACTAAGGGATGTTATTGGACATAAAATTATTATTTAAAGGTTGTTATTAACCCTTGCTAAGGGTTGTTAATGAACACAGCTAGTGTGTTGTATTGGTCGTTGCTAAGGTTGTTATTGACCGTTATTAAATGTTGTTATTTAACCTTGCCAAGGGTTGTTAATAAGCATTGCTAGTGTGTTGTATTGATTGTTGCTTATAGAGTTTTCAATGACCTTTACTAAGGTTTGTTATTAACCCTTTCTAAGCTCTTTTATTGAATATTGTCAGGGTGTTGTATTAATCGTCACTGAGGGTTGTTGTTAACCGTCGCTAAGTGTTGTTATTTACCGTCGCTAAGGGTTCTTATTAACCGTTGTTAAGGGTTGCTACTGAGAGTTTATAAGGAGTTGTGTTGAGCATTGCTGAGGCTTTTTTTATTGATCGTTTCGAAGGGATGTTATTGACCGTTGCTAAGGGTTGTTATTTACCGTTGCTAAGGGATGCTACTAACCGTAGCTAATAAATTATATTAACCATTGATTAGGGTTGCTATTGACTGATGCTGAGGGTTGTTATTGACTGTTGCTAAGGTTTGTTATTTAAAGTTGCTAGGAAGTTATATTAATCGTTTGTTATTGAACCTTACTCAAGGTTATTATTAACCCTTGCTAAGGGTTGGTAATAAAAATTGTTAGCGTTTTGTATTGATTTTTGCTAAAGGCTATTGTTGACCGTTACTGAAGGTTGTTATTAACCCTTCCTGAGGGTTGTTATTGAACATTGTGGGGGTGTTGTATTGATCATTTTTAAGGGTTGTTGCTAAACGTTGCTAAGAGTTATTATTTATCGTTGCTAAAGGATGTTATTGTCCAATACTAATGCTTGATATTGACCACTTACTTCTAAGGTATATTATTAATTGTTGCTAAAGGCTGTTATTGAGCGATGCTAAAGATTGTTATTATCCGCTGCAAGAGGTTATTATGAACCGTTGCTTAGGGTTGTTATTGAACATTGCTTGAAAGTTGTGTTAATTGTTGCTCAGGGTTTTTATTAACCGTAGCTAAGGAATGTTTTCGATTGCTTCTAAGGGTTGTTATTGTTCGTTTCCAGGTTCGTGTATTGATCGTTGCTAAGATTGTTATTGACCGTAGCTCATGTCGTCATTGACCGTTTCTAAGTAATGTCAGTGATCGGTGCTAAGGTTTGTTACTGACCGCTTCTAAGAGATGATATTGGCATTAGCTAAGGTTTGTTATTGACCCATGCTAATGGTTATTTTGAGTCGTTGCTAGAGGGTACCATGAGCCGCACGGTTTAAAAAGGATTGAAATGTCGCTTAGAATTTAGCTTCAATCACGGAAGAAGAGGGATTCAAAGATTACGTCGGAATGAATCGTATGCGGATTTTGGACTTATTTGGATTGGTTCGGAATTGCTTCCAAAGAGTTATCTTCTCGCATCATTGGAAATCATGCTTTGTTTCTTCCTGTAGGTCATTTGACAAGCCGGAGCGGACCTTTATTCTAGGGGTTGGTCTTCGCGAAACTTTTCCAGAAGTGGGTCGGACGCGTTTGTCGATGTCGAGGAGGAGACGGGGCGAAGCCAGCGTCGCGAATTTAAGGTCACGAGGTGAAGAGACCGCGACGAGAACACAGCTTACAGGTTCTTCTACAGCCCTACAGGGAAATCAACCTCGTCTACGGTCGTTACTCGCCGTCTATGTATCAACGCGTACCTTCTATGATGAAAAACATTGTATATACGACGACGATTCTGTGGTTGGCTTGAAAAATAAAAAAAATAAAAAAAAGGTCTAGAGCTTCTGGAGCTCGTTGAAAGCAAATTTTAAGATGTATTGCGCTACTGAAATTTCTACATGCACATAAATTCGAGTAATCTCAAAACGAGTTTAATTGAATTCATGTTAATTCAATTTGAAATTAACTCAATTTAAGATGATTCATTTTTGATGATTGATTTCATTTTTCACCCTAAAAATCAGTAATTTAATGTATTGGAGATATAATTATAAGAATCGAAAAATGTGAAATAAATACTATGAATGTTTCTTTTCTTGGGTAATCATGTTATATTTTATAAAATAAAAATGTGAATTTCATGTGGTTTCCTGAACTATCTATGTATTAGTTTCATTTATAATAGCAGGGAAAGCTAAACGATGCTAAGTCCATCGACATTTCCATTAAATTATTACATGCACATGTAGCACTATCTATTTTTTTACACAATTGTTATTAGACTGATCCTTCCACCTACACAAAGAAGAATAATTAACTCAATCGGTTGTAAATTGTCCCTCTAGCAAAGTTTTTTGTCTCTCCTGTAAAATTTGGTTGATTGGAGTTAGCACCATATAGCATTGTCCGCTTCAGTTAATGCGTAATTGCAAAGCAGTTCCATAGAATTCTGTCGAATTCGAGATAAATTCAGAATAATCCCATGGATTTTAATTCAATTCAAGCTAAATTTGAGGCAAATTGAACAGATTTTCATAAATTTTAACGAAATCCAAAAACCTTTGAACTGATTTAAAGTTAGTCAAACGTGAATTCAAATTAATTGAAGAAAATTCATGTTTATTTAAAGTAATTCCATAAAATTGAAATAATACTCAGAGAATTAAAGTTGATTTGACGTGAATTCAACTGAATTCAAAATTAATTTATTTCAATTCAACCTTTATTGAACCCTCGATTGAATCAATTCCAATGAATTCAAGACAGTTTCAATAATTTCAAGTAGATTCAATTTAATTTGAGTAGATTCTAATTAATTGAACTGATTTGAAGTTAATTGAACTTCAATTTGATGAAATTCAAGGCGATCGAACGAATCAATTCTAGAGAATTGAACGGAATTCAAGAAAGGTATATGAAACTCACATTAATTTAATAATTCTAATTAGATTTTCATGTAAATTTGAAGTGCTTTTTAAATTCAAGTTGAATTTAGGGGTATTCAAGGCAAATTTAACTGAATTCTAGCACAGAGCATTATTTTAGGAAATCTAATTGAATTTAACAGAATTAAAGTTAATTCAATTTCGTATTTAAACTCAATTAAAGTTAATTTGAGCAGATTCAGGTTCATTGATGTGAGTCCTAATTATTTAAATGCAGATTCAACAGAATTTGAGACGGATTGATCTGAATTCAATAAAATTAAACGAAATACAAGAAAAGTGAAATGCGAAATTTTTGGAAATTAAAAAAAAACAAGAATCTTACGATGAAGTTCTGACGAAACACTCTCAAATGTCTCTATTTGAATGAGACAAATAGAAATAAAGAAGAGGGAATGAAAAGAAGGAAGCTTTCAAATCCCCTTGCTTCTTCTTTCTTCGTATTTTTTTATTTCTATTTCTTCAAATTACAATAACAAAATATTTACATGAATCTACCAACGTTTTGGTGTTCTTTCGACGCCCTTTCCAAGGCAATGAAAACAAAATTTTCAACGGGCCAAAACCCATAAGAAAACCGGGATACTCTTTCCATGGGATCTGAGTGAAGACTAAAACCAGTTGTCTGAAACACTCTTCTATATACCCTCTCATTCCAAACACAAACCACGCCTAGAATACATTATTAGCTGCAAATCTCAATAAAAGGAGAAACAGTCAAGAGAACTCACTCAATACAAGTTAAATTTAAATAGAAAAGAAAAAAAAGTTCCTAGAAACTCTCCATGAAATATAATCAATCATACTATCATAACCATTATTTATTTAATTCTTCTAAATTAGTTTTTAACTTCTTGGATAGTACATTTTTTTAAATGTAAATCATTTCCATAAATTCCCTCTTGCTCTCATTACTTTCTCATTTGGTTTTAGTCTTCAGTCAGATCTCATAGGGAGAACATCCTGGTGTCATGATGGGCTTTGACTTGTTGAATATTTTGTTATTATAACACCGAAACGTTGGTAAATTTTTGTGAAAGTATTTTTATTGTGACTGAAAAAAAATGAAAAAAACGAGAGCAAAAAAAGAAGGAAGGGGATTTGGTGGCTGCCTTCTATTTCTGCCCTCTTTTTCATTTTTCGATCTTTAATCTGAATAAACACATTTGAGAGTATTCTGTGTAAAATTGATAGTTGTGTTTTTGGTTTTTTGATTATCTTAGAATTTCGCTAGTTAAATTTCATTGTTAGACGTTACAGAAGAATTTCTTCCTCAAAGAGAAAGGTTTGTAATGACGTAAATTTCGGAATCTACTCTTTTGACATACTTCGATATAATTTGACACCAGGAACTCAAAAATACAATTTTATTAATGGCCGTGTGTGTCCATGTGAACTAAATCGGCAAATTAGAAGTTGTTTTTTTTGCGCTCAAAGATTTTAAAAAATGTTTACCTTGTTCATGCAAAAAAAATCTTTCGATATTCGGAATACAACAATACTATAAGTTATGTATTTATCCGCCTCTCCGAGACGCATCGATCGATCTATTGTGGAACCTTTTTTGATTATTAGTACCGATTTATGAAGTTTGAATAGAATTTTTGTTCTGCTTATAGGAAAAAAAATTTTTTGGTATTAGGAATACTATAGTACTATATCTGATAAATTTTTTCGCGTCTTTGAGTTGCGTCCAATAACAGAAAGATATTAAGGTAGGTAGTCAAAAGAGTTTGGAAAGGGAAAGGTTTCCCGGAAGCGTGGAAGGGGGACTTTATAACACCAACATATAAAAAGGAAGAAAGAGAAAAGGTAAAAAATTACAGGCGGAATGGCACTTTCGATTGTAGCTTAAAAAGTGTATGCAATAGTATTAACGGAAAGACTCATGAAGGAGGTAGAAGGTAAGGGAATATTATTAGAAAGCCAAGCAGGATTCCGGGAAAGTGAAAGCACTTTAGACAATACATACATTCATAAAAACGTAGTAGAAGAGGGATTGAAGCAGGAAGAAGGAAAATAATTCTGTAATGGCGAAAAGAAGAATAAGGAAAGGTTTAATAGGAAGAGTTAGAGAAATATATGAAGAAACTAAGGATGGAGTAAGAGTGGGAAGAAAATATCAAACAAGTTCTTGACAGGATTTAAAAAGAGACAAGGGTTCCCTTAGCGGGCACTCTTGACTCTTTGCGGTATTCAGTTCGGACATGGAAGAGGAATTTAAGATGGGCATAGAAGGGAGATTGGTCGTAAGAGGAAGTAGGTTCTGGTCACTGACATATGCGGATGATATAGGATGATATATAGGTGCTGAAAAATATGATGGGAGATTTGAGAAATACTTGAAAGGAAAGACAATTATATTGAATGTATAAAACTCGTAACTAATGGTCTTCAACAAAATGGGCAGAAGAAAAGATTGTAAGGAATTTCAGTAGAGAGGAGTGAAGGTTGAAGAAGTGGAGGAATTCGTATATTCACGATTTTTTTCGAAAAGAATAAGAACACTAGAGAACATGTGAAGAAAAGACTAAAAGGAGCTGCGTGGGTAAAGAGAAAGGTATGGAGCAATGTGAAGACATTGTTTAAAGGTGTTTTCAAAAGAAGAATGAGAATGTATTAGACAGTAGTGGAAAGTGTAATGATGTATGGAGTAGAAGTATGAGGATGGAAAGGACATGAGGAGGTCGAAAGAGTGCACGATAAATATATTAAATAGACCTTAGGATTAGACAGATGCACGCTATAGTATATGGTATAGTGTTAAAAGAAGTAGGTGGAGAGAGAATGAAAATAAAAGCAGGAAATAGGGCATGTGAATATGAGGCAAAGGTATTAGAAAGTGGGGGTGGAGAGATAGTTGGAGCTTGCTCAGAAGAGAGAGAATTGTGAATAGGGGTGGCGGAAGGGAGTGCAGGAATGAGAAAAGTACTTGAATAGGAATGGATGCTCAAGGAAATTAGTGAGAAGAGCACACGAAAAGGCCATGAAGGTAGCGCATAAGCTGGTAGAAAGAGATAGAAAGTCCTAAAGCAAAGGATGGAAAGTAAAATAACAGGCCCGAGTTTTGATGAAAAATGTGATTGGATAAGGAGAGAGGTAGTAGAAAAATATTTGGCGAAAAGGGGAGAGAAAGAATCTCAAAAATTATTGCGTGTGTGATGTGAAAATACAGGAGAGTGGAATAAGTAAAGGGATCAAGAGGGAAAAAGAAGGTGCATGCTGTGTAAGAGAGGTAGAGCAGCATTAAAGCATTAGCTAAATTATTGTGAAGAAATACATAAAGGAGGCATGACAATGGAAAAGAAACTGCATGAAAAAGGAAAGGGAGAGGTGATGAATTGACCAATATCACATCATTAGCCACGTACCAAGTCAAGTGCCTAATGAGTTAAAGATGTTAAGAATTCAATATGTTGTTTGAAAATCCTCACGATGATGTTGTAGTAGGTACAAAATTAGGTGTATGGTGTAGTTTAAAGTTTTTTGTTCACCACTGTTGTCCTTATGCAGTGGCCGAGAGTGCTGAAGGTGACATTAATCGCCTATGTATGCTTTTTTGAGCTACCATCTCTTTTGCAGAGCTGCCATTATTATTATCATTATTATTATTATTATTATTAATCTGTGCAGCCAAATATTTATCGCTGTAAGCGTAAGTCGTTCGGCGCTAGCCTTATTATACTACCTGCGATCGAGAAATTTATATGGTAAGGGTAAGTAAGGGAGGTGTAGGAGAAGAGATGGGTTTTAGATCGATCCAGAAGCCATCTCGTGTTCCTAATTCCAACGAGACACTCGTCCCACAAAATCGCTCTGACACGGGTCGCTGATCAATCTCTCTAGCAATCACCCCAGGTGAAAGCTTCACAAAGCCGTTATACTAATCCACTAAGCAGACCTCTCCACGAGAGCATGAGCATAAGCTAATCAATTTCTCTCTGTTACCGTTTGTTTTTGGGAGTCCGAAATGACATAGTACCCTGTCGGTACCTTCGCGTTGCATGCCAACTCAGCTATTCATTTATCTGGGTAAAATGATTCTTTCGACAGGATCGCGAGTACAATAATATCATTTAACGTGTCACAAAAGGTACCTTTTACATTTCAACAGTCACCATCAAATAGAGCTCAGAAGGTTATAATAAATAGCCTTATAATTCACACTTTCATTCTAACCCATTATAATCAACGAGATACACATTCTTAAATTTCAGAAAAGAATTCGACTAAATTCAATGTGATTCGATGAAATTCATTTGCATTGAAGGTGAAAAGATTTAAAGGCAATAGAGATCCCAAAATATCTTAAAAAAATTAATCGCTATCCAAGCAAAATCATATGAGTTCACGCTCATATGGTTTTTTATAAGCGTTTCAGATATTTCCTCGAACGATGAAAAATTGTAAATAAATTATCGGAGTTACTTTTTCACAACCCTTTTTGCTTGGAAATCAGTTAGACATAAATCAGTTAAATGCAAATTTGACAACATAAATGAAATCATGTATCAAAGTGTACAAGTTATATCCAAGTTCATGTAGGAATGGAAGAAGGCCACTCTTTACTTGTGTTGTGTATATTTCACCTTACCTTCCTCTTCCTGGGTTATAGGGTTCGAACGTCACGTAGAGCACCTACTCCAGCCCTTCCTCACTTCGAGTGAACGTGCTCTACGTACTCTTCTTGAAGAGAAGGCTACATGAGAGGACGAACTGCTATGAAAAAGCAAACTTTCAAGAAAAACGTTCCTACATTGATGGTCAGAAGTCGGGACTCCATCTCTTTAAGACATAGACAGTTTATAAATAA
>JAUMHM010011027.1:0-17579 GCA_032362435.1 Melikaiella ostensackeni
ACGAAACAAATCACCATCAAGGAATAATCCTACTCCGCCAACCCAAAATCAAGCTCAGCCCTCAACAACCCAAGCTCAACGTCCATCACATCGAATAGCATGGGGACTTACTGAAACATCAGAAACATCGGCATTACCTGGACAACCTAGAGAAAATCATCCACCACAAAATCTGCCACAACCCCTACCTCCTCCACCCCAAGTTTAGGAACACCCTATATTATTCCGAATCATAGTGACTCTGATAATGAACAATGACTTTTCAAAATATAACTGATGTATTTCATATGAGATAATCCCTTACTTTAATATTGAAATAGTATAGCTAAAGTATATCAATTAATTAACAGCTAATGAATGATAATGAACTTAAATATCCTAATGAATTTCTTCAAATTTGACTTATTCAGAAGCTAATGGCAATATCTTTGTATGTAGTGTGAATGAGATTTCTGGATTCATAATTGTATGTACCTATTTCACCAAAAAAGATAGAGTTTAATGGTGTAATAAAAAATGTATCTCACATCATCAAGAATACATCGCCATGTCTGCAGCAGCAATATACTTTTTCTTTACTTAAGGCATACAATTTATGTACTTCTGGCATACTTCAGCATTACTTCACTGAAGAACTTCAGTCATACTTTTTCTGAACTTCACCTATTGTTCTAAACTCGGCATTGCGTTTATGGGAAATTTAATTGCGAATCAACATTATCAACAATCTTTTTGATTTTCGTCGAACATATGCTTTGACTGCAAATTTATAAATTGATCTATTGTAGAGTGACGACCAATTTTAGTTGAAATGTAATATGCTTAACTGAATATTTCTCATGTCAAAGAACGTATTTGAAGTGTCATGATTATTTGGAACATGTATTGAAACCTTTGTAATTATGAACATTATTCAAGACTCCTACCGGAGGTTTTCCACAATGTATTTTCTCCCTGTTAGGTTGTGTTAATGTAATGACATTCCAAAAATTAGCAATGTGAATGCGCAGGTAGATATGGGAGTACTTTCGACGATTCTTTGAATAAACCTTTAATAATTTGACTCGAGTGACTTAATATTTTATCACCCCCTTCTGTTCCACTCTAAATGTAAAGACGAAATTGGGCGAGCGTAGTACATATCTTATCGGTGAACATACTAAACATAGAGATACTAGTCAAATATAGCAAGGATAAGATGAAATCGGGAAAAAGGTAAGAAAATAGAAAATGATTTTGAAGTGAATAAGACATTGTTTTGAAAATCGGTTGAAAAGATTAGGAAAGGAAGTACTAGCACTGAGTTAGTCGGAATAAGGAATGCTGTTGGTGAAATGGCATGGGTTGCGGACAAAGCGAAATACTGTGTGAGTGATTTTTTCAAAAAATTGTATGGGCGTCATGCTATGGAGCACAACAACCGTGACACTGAAGGGATATGTTAGGCAATCCCGTTGTAGGTGACGGAAGAAAAATTGATAATATTCGTGATGAAGAAACTAAATAATGATGAGGCTACTTTTGGTTAACACTGCCACTTAGAAGAAGCTCTGGTTTCTTATATGTTCTCTTACTTTAATGATTAACTATGAAGCTGAAAAGCTGGGAGGTTGAATTTAAACTCCGAAGTAAAGTTCATGAGGTAAAAAGGACACGAGTTTTCTTGATACTCAAAAATTTGATTAAATGGGTTCTCATTTGCACTCGCGAATAATATCCGATGCAGATTTTTCTGACGAAATCACTCAAATCACCAACTTCTTACATTTTCAGTCGAGCAGTCATTCACGATTCATTGTTTCATCTGGTGCTAGGATATCTTAACGAACAGATAAATGCTATTTTAGGTCCGATATTTTGGCCTACTCTAGCCTACATCAGTATAGATGAAGTATGGTCTGTACTTCAGCTTTACTTAAATATGGATGAGTTATAGCTTATACTTCAGATATACTCATATTAGTTTTGATGAAGTACATATCCTATAATTGAACAGTAGGGTAATGCCATTAATTTTACTTAACTTCATTCTTCAATCTTACTTATTTTAAACTTAAACGTAATCTTAAACTTAACGTTGAAAACCACCGAAAATATTTGTTATGCGCTTACCGAATTTTGGTGAATCTAGCACCCATTTCCATTCCTCGATGAGCTGTTCAATTTTCAACCACCATTTGACATACATAAAAATTGACAAGAGTTCACTGATTGGTTAGTAATCGTAATTACTTAAGAATGAGTCAATGTTTTGACTAGCTTATTATTATTATATTTAATAAATTCTCCATTTTTTATGGGACTTGGTGTTCCTCTTAGTCCCTTTTCTCTTCGTTCTCTGCCTGTTTGACATGGGAAACCCTGTCAGTAGCAATGCTACCGCCAACATAGCCGTCAAAGTTATGAGAGGAAAGCTCATGCCCTACCGCGACGTCAACGCAAGAACAGCTTCGGTAGCGATAAATTATATCTCAGACTTAAGATGGTTACAGCCCAATATATTGAGGACATTTTTTGAGTTGGATATTTGTACCAAACTACATATGCTAGGAGACACACTTCCATACTTTTTGACATGATTTTTTGATCTCTCATTCATAATTAGAACGACTTCTTGGCTACTATGTGATTCGTTATCTATTTCTGAACAAATTTCAATTCCATTTTCTATCTTTCTTATCATACATCCCTTTTTCTTTATTTCTGGTACACATGAAATATCTAGCTTTCGAACGCGCATTGCATTGTATCCCGTAATCCCCTTTCCTTATGGTCATTTACACCTCTAGCATTAAAGACGTCCAGTCTCCATTCATCGTCTGAAACTTTTCCAAGACCTTCCAAGCCTTTTGTAAACAAAATTTTCAATCCTATCCGAGGATATATTATTATTTGTATTGTTCCTTATTTTAGGTATACACCCAACTAACAACTTGATGCTAGAAATGTTTACCATAAGTATAAAATTATGTCGAAATTGAGTAGCTGAATTGTTATATGGTAGTGTGTCTATTTATAACGTCAGTCCCTCCACACTTCGAACATTTAAAGGAAAATATGAAAACAGGACCAGAATCAAGGGAGTTATGATCGGTTTGTAGTTGACTTTAGCAAAACAGACTTGCGATTTTTCTTTACTATTCCATTCATTAATTGTTAAAGCATTACTATTGCAAATATTCAACTTCGCCCTACGCTCTAAAATCTTTTGACTTACTTGCGACTTTTATATTTATAATAGTACAAATAAATTCAGGTTCGAAATTATATTTGTGTATGAATCTGTATACGATTTCTATTAGTAGTAGCCTTACTGATAAAATCTTTGCCCTAATATTGCTTTTTATTAGTTTTTAAAATGATTGTAAACAGCTTTTCTCAGCTGTTTTTCATCTTTTTGACATCAATCAGTTATTCATAAATAATGCTTATAACCTCATTTTTCCACATTTAGGGAATGTTGTGTTCAATGTTATGTGCTTTATGTTTGTACAAGTATGAATTATTAGTCAAGGAGATAAGAAAGTGTATCCGAGAGTACAACTAACTTTTTTTCAAAATTTACGTCTTCCAAGGGGCGTACAGGCAAAAATAAATTATAATTTTAAAACACTCTCCTGATTCCTGCGCGGAAACTGAAGGTTCAGGACTAAGGGAGCCGGGGTCGATTATTATGTATGTCATTTCTCATTAAACATGCCACTATTCATTTTTTGCATGTCATTATGTGTGATGTCAAATTCATGTCTTATGTCGTAGCTAACTGTGAGTTTTTGAGTAAGACGTAAATTCGACAACAAAAACAATAACATGTGAAAAATATGAAGTGAAATGTGAAATATGAAATGTGAAATCATTAGGGCTGCCACAGACTAATGTACTTGTAAAAAGTGCAAAAAGTGACTAACTTAAGCTAAATGTGACTAAAGGTGACTAATTTTGAACACAAAAAATGACTAAAAGTGACTACTTCTCACACACAAAATTAGATGAAATTCTATTGCTGAATTCGGGGATCAATACCAATGTAACAATTGCTATAACTAATTTTCCAAGTAATGTTTAGACAAAATATATAGTTAATTGTATTACAAGCTTAGTAAGAATCATTTCATTTTATTTCGTTGAAGACGGTTGCAGCCTTATTTTAAAAAATTGTGATACTTACGCATTAATACTCAGTGTTTTTTAAATCTAATAATCACATAAATTCAATAAATTACTTTATTTCTATTTAGAAATTCAATATACAAATTGCAAACACTTATGTGCATTATAGAATAAAGAAAAATTCCATTTCTATAATGCAAAATTAAATTGAATCAAATAAGATGTATTGAACAGTATATTAACTGTAAAAGTAACTTTATTGGTAATTAATGAACGACCATTGTGTTTTAACAACTACTTAAACATTTTCAACACTTTCATAGCCTTATTGAAAACGTCATGTTTAGTTTTTAAGAATTAGAACTTATCTCGCAAACTTCAGCTTTGTTCTGATTTTTCATAGTTGTAGCCCTTTTTTCAACTTTTTATGCTGAAATTCAAACATTTTTGTTTTGAAATTCAACATTGGAGGCTTCGTTCATTTTCGCGAATGAATAATTCGTAGGGATAAAAATGAAAAAATTCAGGATTAACAGTATATGTAAATCTTTGAAGTTGGCCACATAAAAATGCGTGTTTTCTCTTCCATTTTTATCACGAAACAATGGTGGTGGAGAGGATTTTCCAAACTTTACGTAGAAGGACTTTAGTTTAACCAAACCTCACAATATGAATCTTTTGGGCTATTATGAAAATTTATATATCGGAAGAAAAAGGCTCAGAATCTAAGCAAAATTTTCATTCATTATTTCACAATAAAATTACTTTTGCATATATTAAATCGACGTTTAAAGACTCTAGAGTATGTCTGATTTGATTCAACTCAATTTTACATTGAAAAATTTGAGTTTTTCTCTATTCTATAATGCACCTAATCAATGTGAAATCATTCTGTCCATATGTATTTTGAAAACCATATATCCAAATGAAAATAAAGTAATTTAATACATCAACGTGATAAGTGAGTTAAAAAAATAATAATTATTAATAGAGTTAAGTATCAAATGTTTTTTTTATTGTCCCGCGATATTACTTTTGCAACTGTATTCAACTGATACGAAAATCTGTATCAATATAAAGAAACAAAAGGCTGCTACATTCTTGGATGATTTTGTTGCAGATCAAATTTATATCTTCAGATTTAGTATGATTATTTACAATAGGAACTAAAACCAGAAAATCATAAATTAAGATAATTTAATTTTTGATATTGATTAGCTTTCTCATAATATAGATTACTATAAAGATTTCATACATAAATAACTCAGATTTTCTTTTATCTTTTAGACAAAATCTAAAATTAGATGAAGAAATGTGACTAAAGTGACTTTTTCTGGAAAAAGTGACTAAAAAGTTACTAAAAGTGACTAAAGTGTCTGTGTAGTAAGGTTTCTTTTGATATCACACAGGGACGTGCAAATAAAAAAAATACGAATAATAAACTAAAAAGCTTATACTTTTATTTATAATAAAATTGAAATTGTGCTGTCATTAGTCGAAATATGTTAAAGAAAATTTTGAATTTAGAATTGATCCTCAAAACATCAGATAAATAATTTAATTGTATTGTTAATATTTATATTATGAGATATAAGATTTTTCAAAAAATATTGGCATTAGTATTAAAAATATTGTAAATGAATCTTCGACAGAGATAATATTGGTTTAACAAAAATCTATTTTTTTGGCATCTTTATATAAACGGTGAGCATATATATGTTGATGCACTTTGTTGTATGATATATATACATATGATCAGTCACGAAAACATTTTTGTAATGCAATCAAGTGATCTGATAAGAGCGATATACGTAATTTGACATATTGGACATTCTGGTATAATTTTACTCCACTATCCGCGGGCTAGGTTGCAGCGAAATTCATGGTGGGGGGTTCTACAGCTTGAGGTGGAATCCGAACCACCAGAACCTCCGTAAAATTACATGGAAAAATTTTCAGAGATATTAATAGTTATAAATCTTATCTGTATTATTATATTATTATTATATTATATTATCATATCCCTGCGAAGGCTTCAAACACTTTAATTAAATTCTTTTGTACAATAATTCACATTAAATCAACTCCGAAAAAGCTCCAATACAACACTATATGTCCATATAATTGTATATATTTCTTTAGTTTCTTTTATATTAAAAAGTAATCAGTAAATTCTGTATATTATCCTACAAGGTGTGAGCATTACATGCATTCATCACAATAGTACCATACATGTATGGCAATATTACTATATCAGTATTTGACAACTTATTAGTATCTACTTATATTATTATCATGTGTTGGAAAATTACCTTGCGTCTTGGAAGTAAACTTCCAATACATTTAATGTAAAGTTTCAAGAGCAATTTTTAAAAGCGTAATATCTAAATATTATAAGCTAGGTTTAGTAATTGTAAGTCATTCAGAATCTGCAAAAACAATCTCTTAAGATTATAAAAGTTTATAAAGGATTATTGATAGTATAACTATAAGCTCGGTGAGAAAATTGATACGATAGTTGCGTCACAGTTTTGTGTATTTATTCGACAGTAAAAGACTACTAATTCCATATTGAGAATAAATGAATTTATTTAGGACTCTAAACAGTGGGAGGAAATGCACTTTTTTCATTCAAAAATGTATAGAGCCTTAAATTTTGGTCCGATTTTTATTTTTTGTTTGTTTGTTTGGAGTTTACTAAATTCTGCAAAGCATTGCGGTGGAACTTTCGTCTTCTCCACTTTTTTATTCAGAAGATTTTCACTCAAAGTATGGAAATATCCCATTTTTTACTTAGCAATTTTTCACGCTTTAATTGCTGCTTAGGTAAAATTTATATTGACTTAAATCAATGCATGGGTACGCAAGGAATACAAATGATTTCCTAATCGATCCATTCAATTGTTGTGAACAAATCTGATGAAGAAATCGGCAAATAGTGTTATTATCCGTAAAAAAATTCTTTTCGCTAAAACTGTTTCGTATTAATGTGAGAATGACATTCAGTCACAAAAATTATTGAAAAGTTAACAATAACCATTGTTATGAACAGTTTTTGTGGAAAAATATTTAAATTTAAGGTTTTTTCACATTGAGATTTTCCGTAATCATCTGAATTGCTGCAGACGTTCCTAAAAATAATATATGTTTGATGATATTTGGTAAGGTATAAAAATTTAAATTTTCATAAACAAATTATACAAAGAAATTCGAAGCTTCGGCTCTTTTGCGTGGAAAAATAATATTTTCTTACACTGAGAATATTTTAAACTGTAGAACGAATGATTGCTAGTTACAAAAATATTAATAAAAAAAATATTATAACTTATTTCAGCGTCCCGAATACCCTTACGATACTGTTCAATTTGTTTAAATTGTACAGATGTTATGGGCGTCCCTAAATGAAATATTTTTGTACTGTATAGAGATTTTTTATTTCAAAAAATATTTTTCCTACGAATAGAATCTTTGCTTTAGAATTCCAAGCGAAAGGCAGAAAATGAAATTTAAAGTAATTCGAAAGTTTTACAATGTGTACAAAAGATTCAATGATATTAAATATCTGCTTTTATTCAATATTGCATCTTACAAAGTGTTGTTACACATAATGATTATAATATGTTAAGGATATTTATTAATGAAAATATTTTGGTACTATAATACAACAAGCTGATTAAAATTTAATTACACACGGGAAAATATGGGCTAACTGTTGGTACGTTTTATTTTTTCAAGTGTTACTTCAAGCCGTTGCCGAGGCAGTTTCAAGAAAGTTCATTTTGTTTAATGACTCAGTTTAATTTTCAATTTAATTTTCTCAATTTGAGTCTCTATGACTAGCAAAATTCTCGCTCCCAGTCTGGGCCAATATCCGATTCAAAATGAGTTGAACTGTTTTCTGCGCATTAGAATAATTTTCAGTCAATAATGCTCCTGTTCACGAAAGTATTACAAGATATTCATATGTATTTATACTGTTTTTTTCATAAGATTTAGCGTTGTTGATGTGCCAATTGTGCCAGAGCTTGTTGTGCCGGAGCTTGCTGTGCCGGAGCTTGTTGTGCCGGAGCTTGTTGTGCCGGAGCTTGTTGTGCCGGAGCTTGCTGTGCCGGAGCTTGCTGTGCCGGAGCTTGTTGTGCCGAACCTTGTTGTGTCGGAGCTTGTTGCGGCGGATTTCTTAAGTTACGAATAACTTCAACATTCCCATAATGTTGACCGTTAATGTTCACTTGTGAAGAACTTGAGGTGTCCATCCTAATTACTGTGTGATGTTCCCATGATATACGACTACCACTTCTTCGAGATGCAGCTGGTGAAGGAGACCCACTTTGTTCGGCTGGTGGACCAAAACAACATTTCTTGAACTGCTCACTTAATTCTGTAAGAAGAAAATAGAGATTTTTCAAACTTTTGTACCTTAGAAAAATAGCTGTTAGCACTGTTAATGCCAGTTTAGAATATAAAAGAATGTTACTCTTAACTATTCTATATTAACTACCAATAAATTGTGTTACAGGCAATACTTTTATGTATACTAAACTTTGCAAACATTAAAAACCACAAATACAACAGTTAAATAAGTATAAAATGTCGAAAAAGCAGCCAGGCCTTTAGCCGTTTTAACTACACGTGGGGCTAGAATGGCTAACTAAATTGAAATATTTGAAACTGTCTTCTTTTGCATTAAATTTTGTTACTAGTGTCGCTGAAGAATTTGCGATCAAATTTTGGGTACGCAAATTCAACATTTTTTTTATCAGAAATGTTCTAGTAATGTAAAAGAGGCGTCAAATTTCAAACATCATCAAATCACTATAGCTGTTTAGCTTATGAATAGAAACAGCGCTTTGAGTGGCTTCATCTTACGAGAAATATTTTTTAAAAACTTTATATTATGACTCTAACGAAATTGAGGTCATAACTTTAAGCTTATCGTCTGCTACAACAGACGATGAGTTTGAGGTGTGACGCGAATGTTTGAAATACATTATATTAATATTTTCATATATGTATGATACAGCATCATAAGTAAAAATTATAAAACCTCATATACAGGAAACCAATTATATTAATTAAATCAAATAATAAGGTCAAAATTGAAGAAGTTATTTCATTTGTTCATGAGAAGTGGAGTACGTGATAGCATAAATACTCTAGAGTACAATCACTAACTTAAGTTAATATCCTGTCCGCCAAAGTTGTACAAATTTTGTTGAAAAGAAATCAATTTTTCAATAGCAAATGACTTCTTGCGGAAACTAATAATTATTTTGAGTTAAGATATTGCACACTTGTTAAGAGTGACAAAAGACATATTTTCTGATAGTTTGAAACTTGTTGATTGATCATTACAAAAGTTATTACATATGTAAAAAGGACGATTTTCGACGGTCTATATTATTTTTCAAGTGAACAAATAGACGAATCTTAACGTAAGACCCGCCATTTTGTAGACCTTTATATAACCTACATTTTTCAATGTCACTTTTGTCTGCCAGGCCAGCGGGCTCACTACAATAAGCAAAAACATGTTTTTGTTACCTACTATCTACCTGCCACATGCTAACACTACTAGAATTAGCAGTTAAATTTCAGATATCAATTTTGCTATTCTTCTTCATAAGGTGTCTGGACTACGAGTGTGGTCTATAAATTAGGGTAGCATTTTCCTTAATATTTCTATTCTTTGTAATGGGTTTGCTTGTACGTGTATTCTACATAGTCACTTTCCTGAGAGATTTCTGAAGTCCTAGGATTAACAGGAAATATTTGAGAATTTTTTTTATTTTGGGGTGGGAGAAATAAATACTATTTTCCTATGTTGACCTAGAGATCACTATTGCCTTGCAAATTGTTATTTTTTCAAAAATGGGTTTCTTTAGATTCAGCTAGTTCTTACTGTTACTTCTGGAAGATATACAACTTACTAGGATCAACAGGGAAAGTTTTAGAAAATTTAGAAAATTTTATTCGTTGATTTTTTTTTTAATTTCCAAGAATTTCGCAGTTACATTTAAATGTTGGACGTTAAAAAGGAATTGAAGTTTTTATTTACTCTGAATTTAATTTCTTGAATCTTAAGTTCAAAATTTATCAAAATTTAGATTTAAATTTGACAATACTTTTACTTTGTGGGAATTAATTCTGAATTTAAAGCCATTCTGAGCACCATTTTGAAAACAAAAATATATTTCGAATTTTAAAGCATTAAAAACTCAGAGAATGTAAACATTACGTATAGTTTTAAATAAGAAGCGAAGAATTTCAAATTATGGTTACGAGTCTTAAATTATCAATGATTGCGAAACTTCTAAAAAATTGTTTTACGAAAAATTTATAAGATTACTTTATGTTGGACATAGATAAGGAGTAGAGTGCCAAAAAATGGTTCCTTATGTTATACTCCTCATGAATAACAATTTGATATATTACACTCAGGAATATAATAAGGAACTTTTGGTAAGAACACTGTAGCAATACTTGGCTTAAAGTTGTGTATGTTTATAGCTGAATGAATAGACTAATTAGTAGTCATTAGATTTTTTAAAAATTTATATAATGATTCTGGATCTTTTAACACTTACAGAGAAGATGGATTAACATTAAAAAATACTAATATTCCTTCTGGAAAACCATGTAAGCCCAGTTGTAAGGGGAAAAAATGTATACAAAAGGAATTAGATCAGAAAAATTCGTTTTTGAGGCTCGAAAAATAAAAATATTTATTTTTCTAGACTCAAAAACAAGCATTATTAACACATCTCCATAATTTTCTACAATTCTGTAATATTATGACCTGAAATTGAGTTGAAATTCAGAAAATAATGTCTCGACATTTTTTCTGGGTGCGAAAATTTGAAATACACAAAGAAAATTAAAAAATTAAATTCTAGGGGGTAAACCGTCTTATTGAATTAGAAATTTATCATAGAAGTGAAAATCTCATATGTTTCTCATATGTCTCATATGGTTTTTTAGTAATCCTGAATATTAACAAATTTGCAATAATTATATTACAGTTATCTCTTAGAAGAAAATTCACAAAATTAGACCGCGTCATCGATATATTGTTTTAAAAATTTCTAGACTATTCACAGCCTTTAAAAAAATTAACTTGAGTGAGAGAAATCTCGAGAAATTTACATTCGTCAAGTAATTTTCGGCAAGTATATATAGGGAAGTCAGATACGGTTTATACCTCGAAATCCAGGTCCCGTCCACGGATTCTTATGAAATCTTTTGCACTGTGCTGCTAAAATTATGTACTGAAAAGTTCAGGATTTAGAAATGTTTGCTATTTTAAAAATAAATTTTCTTTTGAAATATCAAAAAAAATATATCAAAAAGTTAAATAGCTTTAACAAATTCAGTACGGAGCCACAAAACTATTGTGTATACGGATTTTGGGTTTGCTGATTATGGATTGAGTATGAAAAATTAAAAATAACGGACTAAACTTTCTCAGCATCTATGAACTGTCTTTCAAGAAAAAACATATAATCTGAAAGTGAATATCTGATAGAATTTATCAGTCATCTGCGTAATTCCAGAGGTTTTATAAACTCTTTTCGATTGTTATACAGGAATCAAAATTACAATTTTAAATTCTTTCAGGGTTCAAAAATATTATATCTATTGTTTGCGTCACGTAAAATACATCGCAGTTATCTTCTGATGTAAATTAAATTTAAAAACTGTATGAATAGGCTGATGCTTGTTGGATTTGTTAGCCTTGATATAAAAAGCTCGTCCCAAACGGGTAATGGAAACTTTTAAAATAAATAAAATCAGCAGAATGAGTTGAAAGAGATCCACTTATTTACACTAACAACATTTTCGACTTATAAACTCCTTGCAACTTTGTTCTGAAGAAATAGGCTGAAATTCGGAGAAAATAAAATATTCCTTCGTACGTTTGTTAAGAATTTTATGCTCTTCAATTCTAAAAAAAACGTCCATTCATTTCATCTGACTTTTCAAGCCAATAATAGCATTTTTTACAATGTGGCGCTTGTGCCCTAATGCAAAGCTACTCCTTAATCTTAAACTCTCTAAAACTGTTTGATTGATTTTCAATGGAGTACTTCAGATTTAGAAAGTAAAGGTATTTTAACCAATAGTTTATCTTTTGGGGCTATGTGTCAAATGGACAATGATTGCGAAATTATTGCATTTATTTACCAGAAAATTATTAATTATTTTATATTAATAATATTGTGAGTAATAATATTAGTTATACATTACACTTACGAATGGAATTAAGGAGAACAAAGAATATAAGGAATACAGAGCCAATAACGATCTTCATTGCTTCAATATAGAGTTACCAACTGGGAACTGAAGACGGTGACTAAAAAAGTTTTGGAATATATTCGCGGCTATATATAACCATTATTTAATTCCTTTTATTTATTCTTCAAATTCAGAAGATAACAGTCGAAGTGGAAAATTTTTTTATTCCTCATGTCAGAATGTTTACAAGCTAGGTTTAGTAGCATTAATCAATCAAAATTTAAAAAATTTACTATCTCTCAAGACTGCATTATAAGAGCAATTAAGAAAAATTTGTCTGAATATTTGGAGAGAAATTGAAAGGGTGATATTGCAATACATCACTCAAGTCATGTTGACAAAAGCTGTTTCAAAGAATTGTCGAAAATACTCCTATATTTACCCGCGCAAAATTTTGGTAGGGAATTGTATTAGCATAATCCAACATGGAAAAATTACATCGTGGGAAAACCTCCGAGAGGAATCATAAATAATATTCATAATCACTAAGAATTCAACACTTTTTTCAGATAATCATGACACTTAAAATACATATACGCTCCTTAGCATAAAAAATAGTGAGTTAAGCACATCAACTTTTAAATAAAATTAGTCGGAGCTCTACAACAGATCAATTTATGAATTTGTAGTAAAAGAATACTTTGAATCACAATCGGCTAAAACAAAAAAGAAGCATAACGAAGAACCTTCCGAGGTATTTTGAGAAAACTTCTTTGCTGGTTCGCAATTAAGTTTCCAACAAACGTAAGCAATAACTGAAGTTCAGTCAAAGTATGACTCAAGTTTTTAGGTGCAATATAACTGAAGTAAGTCAGAAGTACATATATTGTATTGCTAATGTATAGGAAAAGTATATTGCTACAGTGGGCATAGTGATGTATTCTTGAAGTTGTGAAATCCATTTTTTATTATATCATTAAACTATATCCCTTTTGGTGAAATTGGTACATGAAATTACAAATCTAGAATTTTTATTCACACTACATAAAGAAATATTGCTTTCAAATTCTGAAATATGTAACATTTGAATAAATGTATTAGGATATTTAATTCCATTGTCACTTATTTATTGTTATGTAATTACTTGCTATACTTTAGTTATACTATTTCAATATTGAAGTAAGGGTCCGTCTCATAGGCCAATCATTTGTTATATTTTGTAAAGTCAATGATTAGTTACGTAGTATGTATGTTTGAATGAATGTATATATGTATGATGTTGTTGTGGCATATGTTGTGCTACAGGCAGACTAACTTCCTCCTACAAGTTTGAAACATTATAGAAATATTATTTTTACCAAAACTTCCTAACGAAACCAAACCAAACAATCTCTAAAAGGAAATTTGACATTTATTTTACAGACAACAATGAGATGAATGGAAAGAAAAGAATAATTTACTCATAAAGTCCTGGAATATATTCGGGGCTACATGTAACTACTATCCGATTCCTCTGGTTTAATTATTCTTAAAATTAATGAGATAAGAGTGGAGGGGGAAAAATTGCTGACTCATAATATCTGAGTGCTACAAACTAGGTTTAGATTCTAAACATGTCATTGTGTAGACATGTTTACGAAGAAACATTAATTAATTGTAATGGTGTAAATGAAAAATTTGTTGATATCATGTCTCTGAAATATTATACGCTTGTGTTTGAGGAAATGATAATCTCAATTACACGGTTTTATTAAGTGTATTTCCTCTAGAAATATCGTATGTTCAAATTATTTTCACTTAGTATCACAATACCGCTGCGGAGCACTATGGATGTATAAACTATGGATGTATTTATTTGTCCTCACTTTATGAGCACTTTGCTTCCCGACAGGCATCCAATAAATTTTCTTTCTCATAGAGGAAGATTTATTTTCACTAACGAAAAAAAACTGATACTTATTTTATCAATTTGATGTTTCTATCGCCGAAAATATTGTCTCCAGAAAATCAGAGAAACCATCAAAAGTGCAATTAATGTGTTTTTTTGTACAGAACAACTTTTTGAGTTCCAGTAGTATTATATTTCAAATAATAAATAAGTTTTCCTCATTTAAACAAGAGAAACACTTTTTTATTTATTATATAAGTCGCTATTGTTAGATCCTGAAAGGTCATCAAAGGTTCCTCAATAGATCATTCAAAGCGACTTACAAACGCGAACAATTACGTCAAATACAGTACTGTTATATTCCTAATATTAAAAAAGTTTTTCTAATATGAACAAGGTGAATAATTTTGTTTAAAAACTTATAAACGGTATTGGTATGTCATGGAAGGCCATGAAAGAGTCTTTAGTAGATCAATCGATGCCTTTCGGAGATTCGAACAAATACACACTGTTGAAAATGTTTGTGATATTACCACACTTTTGCTATACTTTTATATAGTAAATTTACATTCCTGGAATAGTAATCTTAAATTACAACACATGTCTGATAAAATCTGTAGTAATAATTTTTATAATTCAATTTACAAATTTCATAATTTACAGATCAAGTAATTGTATCAAGTAATCATGATGAAATGAATGAAAGAAATACAAAACTGGACTAGGAATTATTTTTTATGACTGGAATGTTCACCTTTAGCTTGCTTCTTCGGGAAAAACTTCACCTACACATCATATAATTTAATCCTGCTTGATATATTTTAGCAAATGTTCTACACTCCGATCCCCTTTTTTAAATAAGTTGTGATGATTAACCATCATCACAAGAAAGTATCATTAAGTACCTTTAGGTATAAGAAATCATACCCTCGTTACCTATAAAAAATGGTACTCAGAGAAAGATGCCATATTCCCTGTTCCAAATCAAAAATCTTTAAAATGTTTTAAAATGTTTAGAAATCTCGTGAAGTCTTTAAAAATCGTTTGAAAGCATTCAAATCTTTTGAAATATTTTTAATTGACAGAAAAATTAACAATTGATCAGGAGAATACCGGGAAATGCCCGGGAATTTTGAATCATCCGTCGGGTGGACACTCTGTTTGTAGAACCACAAATTAGAATTTTCAAAGATGAATGAATGAATGAGTACATTCTGTTATTATGTACTATTGAGTACTTTACTGATGAAAAAATTTTGCATAGGTTTTTATGTTAAACTTTTTCTAATTTTATAGTTTTTACAGATTTTTTTGGTTTTAAATCTAATATATTTTTCAGTAAACTATATATTTGTTTTTTCAAATATACTTTTAATATAATTCTAATGTCATCCTTATACTTATTAAAAATGAAATAAGGTTGCCAGTGGGATGCACATAAATAGAGGTATAATAAATCATTACAATTAAAATGCAAAATTTGCATACCTTGAGGTAAAAAAATGATACCCTTATTATCTATAAAAAATGGTACTCAGAGGAAGATGCCATATACAGAATATATGCATTTTTTTATTATGACCATTGAGTCCTGCATTAATAATTTTTGAGACTAGGTTTTTTTTTAATTGTTTGATATCTTTATGAATTTCATATTCGAAGGTCAAAATATTTGTCTATTTAATTATTGTTTTTTTCGATTAATTTCTGAATTTTATAATTAGGGCTAAGACTTTCTGATTAATTTCCTAAAATTTGTTGACATTCTTCGAGCATATGGTTTTCACGAGGGTAGGGCTAGACGATGCAGTCCTTAAAAAGCGACTGATTTATCTCTCCTAAAAGTTTTATTTCAATAAGAAAATAAAAGAATTGACCAAACAACATTTGATATTAAATTCTTCATTCTTATTTTCAGGTAATGTTTTGAATTGAATTTGATTTATATAGGTTTAATTGCTTATAACTGTAGTCTTCCTATAAATTACCCTTTATGAGAAAGTCTAAATTGACTTCGAGACATGTTGGTCCCCAGCAGTGTAAACAAGACGGAGAAAAAAAAGAGTGCGAGGTCTCTTTTTGATTTGTGAAATTTTTCGGTGTTCATTTTTTAGTACACAAAAAATGTTCAAAATAAAGTAGATTTAATTTCAATCTTTGAGAAATTTTAAAAGAGAGACATTGAGCAAAGATTCGTTCCAATCTGCAGTGTTGCTTATGAATACCATTAGGATTTCTTTGAATTGAGGTATTAATGATTAAATCAATTTATGAAAAAATATTCATTTTAATTTAAATATAGTATACAAATTCCAGAAAGTTATCAATTTCCAGAAATGTGTTATTGTTTTGGATTGTTACCATTTTCTTTTTCGAAAAATGGAATAATCTGAATGGATTGGTTCTAAATCAATCCACAGAAAAACGTTACACACACACATTTTTAAAAATTGCATTCTCAAGTTCCTGGAGTCCAATTATATCAAAATATGTCAAAAAACGATCAATGACAGTTTCAGTTGATCGAATAGAATTAGCTAAAACGATGAAAATGAACAATTAACCAAACGATTAATTGATAAACAAGGTTAATAATAATACAAAAATGTGTTATGCGGGTTATTCTTTACATATGGTGAATTTTAAAATACAATTTTCCCCATTTTTTTCAAATTTTATTTTGTGGCTCAAGCTAGACTTTGTAGCAATAGAAAAGAGTTCGTACGAGCATTCACGCTTATCTTATTTATAGCATTCCTGGAGCATTTTGACATGTATCATTTTATATATTCTACAATAAAAAAGTAAAAAACACAATAATTATCTAATAAAAAAAACGTGACATTTTTCTTAGAAATGAACTAAATTCAATTAAGTTATCATCAAAATTTTAGAATATAATATTATATTTGCCAATTTTGAAATGTTCGTATATGAATTAAAATTATTCATCCCAAAACCTTACTTTTTGCACGAAAGGTCTTCCTAAAGTTCTAAATCAAAAAGTATCCCAAAACTCTTTTGTAGATTATTTTACCTCGCTCCAGTTTATATTTTTGTAATTCGTTAATTTGATTTTCTTCCGCAATATGAAAATTATTACCAGTTAAAACATAAGCCGATGAATTCACGGAATGATTTTAAAAGATTGTAAAACATTTAAAAAGATTCCAAAGAATATCCACGTAGTATAGAGGATTTTGTAGGATTTCAAGCGATTTACCGGAATTTCAAAGTATTTCCGAATATTTTGAAGGACCACAAGGCATTCTAAATCAGTATTTTACTCGTAATACTTTATCTTATGCAAAACATAAGCCGATGAATTCGCGGTATGATTTTAAAAGAT